>MU753906.1:160120-217789 GCA_026770625.1 Nicotiana glauca
ACACACGAAAATACACTCTACAACTCTTATCTTTCTGAATATATTGCATCCTACTTCGCAATATCTCCCTCTAAATTTGTAAGTGTGATTTTGCTCCGTTTTTTAGTTCGTTGGAATCCTGCAGTTTGTATTGCCACTGTTGCAGGAAGGTTTATTTCGTTTTATCCTGGGAGGATTTAATCCATTACCTTGGCAACGTGTGAGGGGGTTAAAATTCCTTAAGGACACACAAGGAAATTGTGGACTCGGAAATTTCTGATTCTTCTACCTTTCTTTATTTTCTAACAGTTTATTTTTAACACAGTGACGCGAACAAAAACTGAAAACGCTGTCTGGACCTAGTAATTTGATTGTGCCGAATAAATCTACTAAAGCAATCCAAGTATATGACCTGATGGAAGAAATACTACTATTTAGCACCCTAACTAATACTGCTGTTTAATACCTTAACTAATACTGTTGTTTAGTACTCTAAGTAAATTACAGCTATGCGTAAACATGTTAATATCCAAATCAGAGCAGAAATTAATCCAATGAAACGAATTGCATCAGTCCACAGTCCCTTGTTTATACTAATACAAACCAAAAAAATAAACTGTACTTAGACAAATATGTATATCGATTATCATCTATTAAACTTTTGTCACATAATGATTCAATCGAGCATATCTCAGGAAGCCAATTCATCAGGATATTTTATTTCAGTTCAAACTCAAGATCTACATCGAGGCAAATTTGAGATATGTACCTGGATTTTTATGAAAAACAAAGGAACAAAAGAAGTCAGCAGCGACTCAAGCAATTTGCAGAAGCAAATCACAACAGTAAGGAATCAATCCATAAACCAGTAATAACTCAGCTGACCCAGGTCTAATTCCACTAATAAATCACCCCAAAAAGTTTGAGTACACACCAAATTGACTCGAAATTGAACCAAGGAATACTCAGCAAACTTCAGAAATCAAATCTTAAACCAGAAGATGCAAAACAATCACTACAGCTTGAGATTCAACCAAAAATCTCAATAGGATAGTTTTTTTTTCTGTTTGATTTTCAGGATCTAAATGATCTAATCTAAGGAAAAACTTTCAGATGCTCATTATTCTGGATTTTGTTTTTGGATCTCAAATTTTCAGGTGTTTCAAACTTGAGGAATTTTTGGGGGGAATTTTAGAGGCTGAAATTTTTTTGGGAATTTTCAGATCTCTCCAACTTATTCATGAAGGTAAGTAAGCTGCCTTTTATAGGCAAACTTCAGGGGGAAGCTTCTAGATCTCATTCATACCTTTTCCCCCTCTTTTATTTCAGATTTTATTCAATATTCCCTAATTTAATGACTTGTTGCTCAAGTTACTATACTAAAGTTGCTGAAATTTAAACTAAGGCCCTATTCTAGAAGGGTCTAGGGTGTTCTAACTTTATCTACCACATTTCTTATTTGGGAATGCTATACTACCCTTGTCTTTATTCTGAAATTACTGAGCCTAAAAAGCTAAGCAAGAACACTAACAAAACTTAAACTAATCCTTGAGCATGGAATTACTAATGCAATTATTGAATTTAAATTAAATTAAACTAAACTGATCAAAACTAGCAAATCAAACACTGAAGATCAAAATCAAACAATGGCCAAACAAAATCGATTAGAACAGATAATAAAGAATTAGAAACTATAGCATGTATTAGGGCGGATTCAAAAACAACAATTAAGCTAACACCTAGAATTACCAAGACAAGTTTGAACCAATCAAACAAAATTAAACTAGAAGCTAAAACGATGATAAGATCAGAATGAAACAAATATTGAACAAAATCGAAACAGAATCGAAAGAAGACTTACTGATTTTTGGATTAGCACTTATTAATAAACAAAATTAGTATGAAATAGATTAATCAACTAAAAGAACAAGTTCATGCTACTAGATATTAGAATTCAAAACAAGAAAAAAGAGAAAAATAAACTCAAATACTAAAGCCCAAACAAACAGCAATTCAACTCAATTAATCAAGAAGCCAAACAGTTATGGAAAATAAAACACTACAAGAAAAGGTACTTTTAGCGGTAATTATTTAGCGGCAATAAGTTAATTGTTGCTAATATATTCTATATAATGACATATTACCGACAAATTAAGATTAGCCGGGAAAGATACCTTTTTGCTGACAATAAAAAGCAATGGTCACGAAAGAAGTAAAGATTGAAAATAATGTGAATTATTTTATATTTCCCTCCAATGCTTTGTTTATAACATTAGCATATTCCCTCTAATTATTTTAACTTTATTTCGAACAGATTCAAGCAGCTAAAGCAATGGTTAAGGAAAAGCAAAAAGGATTCATCTAAAAAAATTATGACCTACCCGTTGCCGGCCAACAACCCCAAAGACTTGGATCTAATTCTCCGTTGTTGTCGAACCAATCAGTCATTTACAATCGCCAGCCACTATGGCACTATCCACAGGTAACCCAGTTCATCTCTCTATATATATATATGCGCGCGCTTTTATCGCTTATGATGGATACCCTATCCCCAAAAACTTGAGAAGTGTTCCCTTGAGATTTTGGTCTAATTGAAAGCATACACGCAAATAGGGATGCTTCTAATCATTCAACATATGAGTATTAACCGTAGAATGTTGCGAAAACTTCAAAACCTAACTGATTTTATTTCTTCTAGTCATTCACCGATTGAGTGTGGTCCACTGTAACATCTAGGCGAGTCTTGAAAGTTAACACAAAGTAATAAAAGCTTGAATTTTTTTTAACAATTGTTCTGCAATTACATATGGCAATTTCTCTTGGATAATATAGATAACAATAATTGTAGTTTCAGAGTGCTAAAGAAGGCATACTGCTGCAAATCTTTTAAACTCCATTATACACTTCATCAATTGAAGCTTCATAGCCTTTATTTCTCATAAAGGTAATGTGGTGCCTTCTTGGATCTAATGCCCCATAATGTATTCGAGAGTTGCTATTTTTGTTTGACCAGTTGCATTCAAAAGTGTTATTGTAATAAATTATTAATTCCAGCAATGAAAATTGAAGTCTTGTGAGTTGGTCTGGAGTTCCTTGTGAAATACGAACTATTTTAATTTAAGTCTCTAGTTCACTATTCCCCAAATATTTTTAAGCTTCTACTTTGTATTTATTATAATTTATGTATAAAAAAAATGGCGTTATGGGGTCGTAATAGATGTGAATACACCTTCTACAACTCTTCCAAATGAAGGTGAAGTTAATTTTGATGGAGGAATGACATTAAAAAATTTATTAAAGTAGTTCTTATTTTTATTTGAAATTTTATCTTATCTCTAGGTTTTACTTACTCTTTACTTTAGCCCTTTATGTGTTATTAACTTAAAGAACGAACACTTTATTAAGTTTTTGCTTATGTAGTGATGGACACTTCGGCAACACTATTCTTTGAGTTATGTAGGTCGCATGGCTCATCAGTCCTAACAAAGTCTTCCGTCGCATTATTGCCTCCCCAAACTTTTGTTATAAGTACTATTGTAGTTTTTTTATCTATCAGTGTAATAACACAATCATGCATGAATATATTATTTTTATCAAAATTATAGGATGTCTGTTAAAGGTAGGAGGGCTTCGTCTTCTTCTTCTTCTCCATTTTTGTATATTTCCTTATATCTTTGGTTCGAAAGGTCTCTAAGGAAAGTGATTCAGCTACTCTGACTCAATCTTGATGAATTCTTATCACAAACGTTTGTTTAAGTTAAGAAGTTGCTGCTTATAAAGTGATTTTCAGTAGTGGACCTCGTGGTTGTTATAGCCATTAAAGGGTGTTATTTCTTATTATTTCCAAATCTCTCATTTTTTTGGAGCGTTTAACCAGACATGGGAATAGTAGAATTGTTCATATTCATGAAAATTTTGAGTTGGCAGTTAATTAACATATAATATATTTGCATTGTAGGCCTTGTGAAGGGCTAGCATAGTTGTTCCATATGCTGGGATTAGAACAACTTGAATGATGTGGATTCCAAGGAAGTGTTTTTTTTCAGATGTAAGATGCCTTCCATTAGTTTTTAAATTTTTTATGAATTATCCATCGTTGTAATTCTATAAATTTAGTGACAGACTTGATAAAACAGATGCTTTAGAAATTAGAAGAGTGTCATGTGATAAAGTGTCCTGTTAAAGTTGTGCCAATCTTCACTATTCCACATTTTAGTTCTCAAACTTCCTATTTTAAAGTGATAGAACCTACCTTATTCAATATAAGTAATCTCGTTGAGAAAATTTCACATAAATGTCTTAAGGATAAAAAAGATTTCAACTAAGTTATTAAAATATATTTTTTAGATTTTTGTTAATTGAACCATGAAGAAATGAAAAATATAGGAATTTGAGGTTGATGCTTTTCCTTTCATGATAAGTATATCCTATAGTTCAACACTTTTTTCAGTTATTTATTTTCCTTTGAAGCCTTTTCACATGACCATTGAATACCTTTTGAATTAAGTTTTAGGTATTCTTTCTTTACCGTGATTTAGAGAGTTCCACTCCATATATCGATGAGCTATTTGTCGAAAGATCTCTCGTTTAAAGATTTTTTGAATTTATCCGGTTATTCATAGTCATCTTCTTCCTTTTTTAATTTTTTCTTTACCAGAGAAGGTTTGCAAGGAAGAGAGCTTGGATTATAAGTTGGTCTTAACGTTGGCTTCATTGCTCGACTACACATCTAACTATGTCTTAAGTCTGCACTCAAGCTACTTCTGCCCCTTGTAAGTTAAAAATAAGTCTATTTTAACTGTTCTTTAATTTCGATTGATTTCTTTTGATGCAGCATCTTAGAGCTATTTACCTTGCTATAGAGGTGTCTTACTCAGTTTTTCAACGTATATGTAATGTCTAAGAAATATTACTTCCTTTTTAACTAGAACATTGGCCCTACCAGAAAAAAATCGACCAAACTGTAGTAGAAACATTGCAACATTAAGTAGGTTCCTTTATGTTGTTGGATTAGTTGTCGTAAAGTAGGTTCACTCATTCGGTATACAAACGATATCTGGTTCCAATTATTTTTCTTTTAACATAGTTTTACTGCTCTATATTCTGGAAACCTCTAGACATTAAATATAAGTGTTACAGTTGGAGGCTGCTTTCACAAAATATTCACATGTAGGCTTATAATTTTTTTACATTAAATTTTATCTTTTGACGTTCACTTACTTTATTATTTCAGGTCATGCAACATGATGTTCAAAGAATTAGCATGTTGATGATTTCAATAAAATGAAGAGTTGTTGAGTTGCTTGAGCGCTTTTATTTTTTTGTTGTATCAGTGTTGGTATTCAAGTAGGATTAGTTATAATGACATTAGTTATTTAGTTGAAATAATATATTTTATCATTTATGTTGTTGATACGTTAATATTATGCATTAGTACATGATTTTGTTACTCAAGATTTGATGAAATATACAATATAGTTATGAATATAGGTATGTTTTCTTACAATATGCCAATTGGAAGATGGTTTTACGGCAATAAATTGTACTTTCAATTTGCCCCTTTAGGAATGATTTTATTGATAATTTAATTGGATTTAGCAACAATTATTTTTTAGATGGATTTAGTAGCCATTATAATTGCGGCAATATAATTTCCGTTAAAGCTTGAAATTTAAGCGGCAATTAATTAGATTTACCAGCAATAAAGATTGACACTGAAGTGTTTACTAAGCTTTTCTTGAAATGAATTTAGTAGCCATTTGAATTGCCACTAAATAATTATCATTAAAACATGTGACCATTAGCGGCAATAAATGATATCTTTACCAGCACTTTGGTGAATGACTGCAAAAGGCTTTAGCGACCCCAATTACAACGGCTAAAAGATTATGGCTGGTAAATGTTTTAGCGGCAATAAATATTGCCGCTAAAGGATTTTTCTATTGCCTCTAAAGATCCTTTTTGTTGTAGTGAAATAACACCAGAAAAAGGAAAAAGAGAAGAAAAATAGGGGAACTCACTGGTTGTGGGTCTTTAACTGGGCTAGCTTCGAACTTTGATTTTCAATTAATGTTGTATGTCGATTTTGTCCGAAATAGACATATAACATTAATTTAAAATCAATCGAACCCTTGAAACTCCTAAGACAGGCTCAAAACTCGAACCCTAAATCTGAAATTCATGGAGTTTGGCTTAGATTTGACAGGTTTTGGTTTGGGTTTCGGAATGAGGAGGTCAATGAGGTTATAGGGTGTGATTTTGGGGTTGTTTGGTGGTGGCGCCGCCACCGGAGCACTTGTGGCGGTGCTAGGGTTTAAGGTTTCAAATCAAGATTCGAGGGATTTGGGATTGATTCGAGGGAAACCAATGGCAGAAAGTCTATACACACCCTCATCAAACTGTCTTTCTTCTTCAAAAATAATACGGGTGCACCCCAAGGTGAGACACTAGGTCTAATGAATCCTTTATCAAGGAAATCTTGCAGTGGCTCCTTCAATTCCTTCAACTCCAGCTGGTCCATACGGTATGGTGAAATAGAAATCGGCTGAGTGCCCGGAGCTAAATCAATACAAAAGTCAATATCTTTCTCGGGTGGCATCCCGATAGATCTATAGGAAACACCTCTGGAAACTCATACAGAACTGGTGCCAAATCCATGGAAGGAACCTCCTCACTAGAATCGCAAATATAGGCCAAATAATCTAAACATACCTTCTCGACCATATGTCGAGCCTTCAGATAAGAAATAACTCTAATAGTAGAATGACTAGGAGTCCTTCTCTACTCTAATCGAGCTATCCCCGGCATGGTTTAGGTCACCATCTTGGCATCAAAGTGTAGTATAACATGATACGGTGACATCTAATCCATGCCCAAAATAACATGAAAGTCCACCATATCAAGAAGTAGGAGATCTACACTAGTCTTAAGACTCCTTACAGTAATCACACATGAGCAATAGACATGATATATAATAATAGAATATCCCACAGGCATGCACACATACACAATAGCACTCAAAGAATCATGAGGCACAACCAAATATGAAGAAAAATAGGTTGACACGTAGGAATCAGTAGAGCCCGGATCAAATAGAACTGAAACGTCTCTATGCAAAACTGAAACAATACCTGTGATGATGGCGTCAGATGACTCAGCCTCAGGTTTAGCCAGGAATGCATAAACACGAGGATGTGCCTGGCCACTCCGACTTTCGTCTCTCAGACGGCCTCTAACTGGCTGGTCTCTGCCTCTAATGGTCTAACCTCCACATCTGGCAACTTTACCACTTAACTCTAGCTAGTCGACCGGGCGGTATATCAACTGGTACTGGAGTCATGGCATAAGAACCTTGATGGTGCATGCCACATTGTGATCTAGGGCAAAATGTAGAAAGCTGTCTCGGATATTCACAAGTATAACGAGCCCTCGAGTGATGTAGTTGCTGACCCTAGAACTATACCTATCGACCTGGATAACCACTCAATAATAACTCTAGATCGGACATGCACTAATAAGAGTTAATGGTGTTGTAAGGCTCCGAAAAATTTTGCTAGGCGATATAGGGTTTCAGGGTGCCAAGTATACAAATTGTAATATTTTATGAATTGTAAATATTATGCAAATAAATTGGATTTGGTAAATAAGTGTACAAGTCATATTGTACGTAATTTGGGGTCCTAGGAAGGGCCTAAGTCCAAGTTAAATTGGAAAATTTCGTAATAGGCTAAGATTGCAAATGAGATCGCATAAGGCTTCACTTTGAACGAGCATATCTAAATATGTGTAAGGTTTTATGTGATTAAAAACCTATTATATGAAATTTCTTTGAGTCTATTTTCCAACACTTTAAACCGTTCGTCATTCGGACATTCCTACACAAAGTTATGACCAAATTACCAAAGCAGCGCAGAAAATTGTACTACCGCAGCGCTACACGCGGCGCCCGGCGCGCCGCGCTAGTATAAATTCCAGTATGGTCCGAAATTGCATTTCCATACACATTTTTCACAGACGCCCCGTGCCCCGCGGTGCCGCACATGGCGCGGCAGCACAAAAAAAAGGGTTTTAAGAACCGAACTCCATTTCATTTAACGCGTTTAGGGTTCATATTTTTGGGTATTTTCTTCGGGTTTTAGAGAGAAGTGAGACCATATAGAGAGATAAAGAAGGGGCCTAACTTCTGAATCATTCAAATCTTTTTCAATTCTTCAAGAATAAAAAAGATAACCTTAGATTGTCTTCCATCCGGATAAGTTCTACTTCTAAAAATTTCATACAAGAAGTTATGAGTTCAAATATGTTGTGAGGGTTATAATAGGCCATGAATGTGGGACTAAGTTTTGGTATGTGCTATTAGAGATTTATACCATGGGTAATCTTCCTAATTATTTATCTATTTTTGCTATCTCCTTGTAGATTATTATTGCTAGAGGTGTTGATGTATTGTATAAACTTAAGGAATAGCTCTTTGAGGTATGTATGGCTAACTTTAACCTTTGTAAAGTCACCTTGTTTGGTGTACGAGTATTTGGTATGTATTTCCTATGTGGACTATTTGTGAATCCTTGTGATTATTATGCCTTGAACGTTGTTAGTTATGTCTCCCAATATAATTGTGTAAGTAAATGGCAACAAACCAAGTGTGTGTGTGAATGTGTTTATGTGGTAAAAGTTGTGTAACAAATGATGGAAAGAAACCTTGATTGATGAGATTGAAACAACTGTGGTAATATCGTATGTGACTTATCGTGGGCAATTATCATTGTGACTTAAATAGTATTGAGCTATTGTATATGATGGAAATGGTATTGATGGTTTTGAAAATTCTATGTGAATTGTTGTTGTCAATGTGTAAATTATGATTGTTAGGTAGGATCGGGTTGCGCACCGCAAACCTAAGTAATAAGGTGTGGGTTGTGGTGATAAGGGTGGCCGAGGTAATAAGGGTGGCCGAGGTAATAAGGGTGGCCGAGGTAATAAGGGTGGCCGAGGTAATAAGGGTGGAAAAGTGATCAAAATTACTACTGAAATGAAAGTATGTGAACGTTGTGAAATCATTGATGTGATGACATAATGTTGAAAGGGGAAAAGGAGAGATTGTGAAACTTGTTTGGCTTTGGTTGTTCCATTCATGTGAATTTGATTGTTGATTCCATTACTGTTTTTATCTGTGTATTGATTGATTTTACTTGGGGTAATGTTTGTTCATACGTACCAGTACAATTCTAATGTACTGACATTCCTTTTGCCGGGGGCGCTGCATTCGTGTTATGATTGTAGATGGATCTATAGTAGGTACTCCAGTCCATCGACAGTAGTGCCTCCTCTCTATTCCATCAGCTGCATTGGTGAGCCCCACTTCCTCTCGGAGCTATGTGTGGTTCATGCCACATTCTTTTGAGTTTATTGTGTATTGTAAGGTATAGTCGGGGCCTTATTACCGACAGGTATTGTTATGTTTCTAGTATTCGTAAAGGCCCCGTAGACATAATATTGGTGGTGTACAAAAGTATTTTGGGTAGGTTTGGAATCGTGGTCCGCGTTGGTAAATGTTGTATGTATTTTGCAAGTACTTGGAATCAAATGTTGGAAATGATAAAAAGTAGAAATGAATTCAAGTTGTAAGTTTATGCGGATGTCTTAAATTGCTATTTCACAAGAATAATGTATATTGAAATCACGGGGTAACACGTGGGTTAGGAAAGGCAATTCCTTGTTCGCTTGACTGGGGTCCTCCGGTTGAGCGCCTGTCGTGTCCCTTGGTTTTGGGGCGTGATAAACTTGGTATTAGAGCTTAAGTTTTTAAAGTGTCCTAGGATGTCTCAGAGCCGTGTCTAGTAGAGTCCTTCTTATCGGTGTGTTGTCGACCACATCTATAAGTTGGAGGCTACATGGACATTTAGGAATGTTACCCTTCTTCAACACTCCAGATCGTGCGATAAAGCTTGACTTTAAGATTGTTTTCTAAATCGTGTGTTGAAATTCAAGGTAATTTTAAACGCTGTTTTGTCTATTTCAAGTAATGTTGTCATATGACATGACCAATGATCAAAGACATAGAGATTAAGGAGATGGCACATGTATCCTATTGAACAAATGGTATGGACATATAGTATAAGTACATAGTACCATGAGCATACTTTATTTGAGAAAAGTGTTAAAAGTTATTACACGCACAAAGAGGCATTGATCTGATATATGAGACGTATGCTTGAATAGCACACGTGGATAGTGCGAGAAGCATGTATATGATCCTAAGGTGTAAAAGAAAATTTGTTATATAAGCATGTGATATATGTAAGGCATGACTAGGAGAGTAATGAAAAACATGTAGGTCTCTTACAGGAGACAAGAAGTTATGAAAGGAGATTCAATTGAACCCAAGATGAGAAGACCCATGTACAGCGAACTTTATAAAAATCCAGACGTGTACAAAGTGCTATTATACTCCTAACGGATATTGACATGAGGAATTGGAATCCCAAGCCTGTGTTGCTGAATAAGAGCATAGAACTTATGAGATTAATACTATGGTGACTTAAATCTCCCTAATAGTTGAATATATATATATATATATATATATATATATATATATATATATATATATATAAGGGATAGAGATATGAGACATATGTCCCTAAAGTTGCAAAAATTCAAGACTTGTGTCAAAATTTGGGACATTCACACCAAGTTGGGGAGGAAGGTCCATAGTGAGGCCACTTAAATACAATGAGACAAGAGTGAGACCATGTAGCTATGATGTTTGAATATTTTGTTGAAGACATGTGAAGTCTAGAAAAGTGATAGTGGATAACATGATTATCTGAAAGGATATGCTAATGGTAGACCACTAGTACCCCCAAAAAGGTGGAAGGTTAAGGGAGGCAAATTCTTCATACATGGCAATATGAATGATATGGTCAAAGATCCTAGAAACTAAGAGTATGTTTGTAAAGGGATTTTATACTTGTTAGAAGGTCAGGAGCAATGGAACCCAAGGAAGTACCATAGGTCAAATGTGAAAGATTGCGAGTTGTTAGAATGCACTAATCATAGATTTGAGATTTAACCAAAGTTCCAGGATATTAAGAACGGTAGAATGAGTAGGAGAAATAAATCTGATGCTATAATAACCCAAGAGGGTATTTGGGCTTGACGGATAGCCTCTAAAGAATCTTAGAAACAGTTAAGTGTTAAGTGATATGTGGACCAACACACTTTCCAATGGATATCCTAATAAGAGTTAAGAGGTGAGCGGGATAAAATACCTAAGGTAAAAGACCACGTAACATATGGAAGAGTGCATGGCTATTCACTAGATGGGAAGAATAATACGAGAAGAAATGGGGACAAAACCTATAAATTGAGAAGGCCATGGTTATCATAAAATATCTTGCATCGGAATGGTGGACTCACTTAGAACATAAGTTTTAATAAAAGTAATAAAGGACTAAACGCAATGCAACCGAATTGGGTGACACTAAATATCAACTAAAGGATCTAGAGATAGTTCATGTCTATAAACAATGGAAAGTGAGACTACCAGTGGTGAAGTTGTGGTATGATAAACTGATTAAACCAGGCACAATGATATTACAAGTTCACGGGAGGTAGATAAGTGCGTGGCACAATAAGGCTATCAATTATGCACTAAGCATAAAATGGATTGGGAATGAAAGTTCCAGTTAGAAAGAAAAGATGGTACTAGCATATTGTCCCGGCTATAGAGTGATCAATAAGGGAAAGACAATATAATCTATCCAAAGGGCAAATGAAAGGTTCGGAATAGATTGAAAAAGGATGAGCACTTGTTACGGACTAGACATGTTTAGCATGGTAACTCCTAAGCCGCAATATCAGGGAAATCAATTGGTAGCTAAAATACGAAGAATGAGGTGAGTTACTCATCGAGGTTAGAATCAGGTGGACTAAGTCTTACACTTAAGAGTAAAACCAAAAGTCGTTGTCTAAGAATTGAGGAGGATCTCAAGTTTTAGAGAGTGACCTGTTTGTGCCAGTGACTCTTCCTAAATTTTATATATATATATATATATATATATAAAGGTTGTTGATATATATTTTAGGAGGTGCTTAACTGTAAAAATGGATTGTAAGAATCTACACAGGGGAGGTAGTGCGGTTTCTTAAATTCTATAAGGCACATGTGTGGGGAAGAAGTTGGATAAGAAAGATCGCATCACAATGTTACCTTACATTTAATGCAATGTCGTGCAGGTTGATGTTGTCAGGGTATATGCGTAAATTTGCATGTGTTATTCATTTAAGACAGAAGGTCTCGGTAATATCTTTTGTTGAGAATTTGGAATAGTTAGTTGCAATTATTCACAGGAGATTGTAACCGTATCAGGGAAATTATTGTAGAACTCAATTCGTGGGCGATATTATGTAAGAGAAATATGATAAAGATGTTACAATAATGATGCAATGTGTTAAGGTGAAATTTATGCCTCTAGGCAATTAAAGAAAAAACAACTATGCAGCACATGACTTAGAACTTGCAGCAGTGGTATTTGCATTAAAGATTTGTTACCATTGTTGGTATAGGTTGTATGTGGATATAGTCACGGACCATAAGTGCCTTCAATATACTTTTAAAATAAAAGAATTTAATTTGAGGAAGAGAAGATAGTTGGAGTTACTCAAAGGTTACTACATCGATATTATATATCACCTGGAAAAGCCAATATTGTGGCGGACTTTGGGGCAAAATGTACGAACTGTCAGCAAGTGAAGGCCGAACGTCAAAGAAATAGAGGATTGTTAAAAAGAATAGAAATTTCAATGTGGAAATGGGAAATGATCAATATGGAATTTGTGGTAGGATTACCGCGCACTACGCGCAAGTTCGACTCAATTTAGGTAATCGTGAATCGACTCACAAAATCAGCGCACTTCGTGCTAGTCAAATATAATGACACAATGGAATACTATGCTGAACTGTAAAGAAAAAAAAAATATATATATATATATATATATATATATATATAGTCAAGTTGCATGGCACTCCAGTCTTAATCACTTCAGATGGCTCAATTCATGGCAAACGTTCGGAAGAAATTTCAGCAAGGTTTGGGTACTCAAGTAAATCTTAGTACAATCTTTAATCCACAAACTGATGGGCATGCAGAGCGGACCATTCAGACGCTTGAAGATATGTTGCGTGCTTGTGTTCTTGATTTCAAAGGTAGCTGGGACGATCATTTACCCTCATAGAATTTGATTATAACAAAAACTTTCATGCTAGCATATAGATGGCCCCATTTGAAGCGTTGTATGGTAGGAGAAGTTGATCTCCCATTAGTGGTTCGAGGATGGGGAAGCTGAATTGATAGGTCCAGACCTTGTTCATCAATGTATGGAGAAGGTTAAGATTATTAAGGAGCAGTTGAAAACTTCTTAGAACCTTCAAAAGTCCTATTCGGATGTTCGTCGAAGAGATTTGGAATTCAAGGAAGACGATGGGGTATTCGAGAAAGTTTCCCCAATGAAGGGTATCATGCGCTTTGGAAATAAATGGAAGTTAAGCCCGAGAGATGTCAAGCCATATAGAATCATTCAAAGGATTTGTCAAGTGGCATACGAGCTCGAGTTACCATCTGAAATGTCATTTGTACACCCAGTCTTCCATGTGTCTATGTTGAAGAAGGTAGTGGAAGATCCATCCACTATTGTGCCAGTTGAAACTATTGAGGTTAATGAAGAATTATCGTACTAAAAAAAATTCCAGTTGCCATCCTTGATAGGCAAGTCTGAAAGTTGAAGAATAAAGAAATTGCCTCCGTGAAAGTGTTATGGCGAAACCAACAAATTGAGGGAGCCACTTGGGAAGCTGAGGAAGAAATGAAAGAGAAATATCACCATCTGTTCAAACAATTCTATTAGTGATCGTGCGAACGATTGTCTTTAAGCAATTTGACGTAGTGTTCAAATCAGTGCAAAGGCACCCCATTTTCCCGAAATTTCCTTATTGTTGTAACTTCCCAATGTGTGCCAAGTTCCAAATGTTGTTGCTATTTGGGTAATGTGCAACCCTTGAAGTAAATGAAAATTTTGTGAAACTTATATGGTAGGTAAATGATTAATGATAGTGTAGATTGGTAATGATTAATTGAAGCATTTTTGTCATGTTAAAGTGATTGAATTGTATGGGGCTCATTGAAGTGACCCAGTTGTGTGCAAGTAAATGACATTGGTTGAACCATGTGTAATTTGTGGTGTAAAGAGAATGAGCTACGTGTAAGTTGCTTAAAGTGTATGAATATGTACAAGTTGTTGAGGTAATGAATTGTATACCAATTGTGGGGATACAGAAATTGTGTAATGGTACTTGAAAATATTTTTCGGGGGCTCTCTAACAGGTAGATATGCCTAATTACAAAGGAAACTCTGGCGAAATTTTTGAAAAATTTGGGAGGTAGTAAAAATTTAGGGACTTGAGGTAGGATAGAAAAGAAATATGTTATGTTGGGTGTTTGGGTCATTCTCTACCTCTCATTTGAGAACGAATGATCCTAAACGAACGAGAATGTAAGGAACCGAAAAATTTTGTTCGGCGATATAGGATTTCGGGGTGCTAGGTAGACTAATTGTAATATTTTATGTGCTTTAAATATGATGAAAATGAATTGTATTTGGTAAATAGGTGTACAAGTCATGTGGTAAGTAATTTGGTATCCAAGGAAGGGCCTAAGTCCAAGTTAAATTGGAAAATTTCGTAATAGGCTAAGATTGCAAATGAGTTCGCATAAGACTCCACTTTGAACGAGGATATATAAATATGTGTAAGGTTATATGTGATTAAAACCGATTATATGAAAGGTCATTGAGTCTATTTTCCAGCTCTTCAAACCGTTCGTCATTCGGACATTCCTACACAAAGTTATGACCAAATTACCAAAGCAGCGCAGAAAATTATACTACCGCGGTGCCCCACACGGCTCCCAGTGTGCTGCGCCAGTATAAATTCCAGTATGGTCCGAAATTTATTTCCAGACACATTTTGCACAGATGCCCCTTGCCCTCCGTCACCCACGCGTTGTGGCAGCACCAAAAAAAGGGTTTTAAGGCCCGAGCTCCATTTCATTTAACTCATTTAGGGTTCATATTTTTGGGTATTTTTTTTCTGGTTTTAGAGAGAACCGAGAGCATATCAAGAGAGAAAGAAGGGGCCTAACTTCTTAATCGTCCAAATCTTCCTCAAGTCTTCAAGAATAAAAAAATATAACATTAGATTGTCTTCCACCCGGGTAAATTCTACTTCTAAACATTTCATACAAGAATTTATGAGTTCAAATATGTTGTGAGGGTTAGAATAGGCCATGAATGTGGGACTAAGTTGTGGTATTTGTTATTAGAGAGTTATACCATTGGTAATCTTCCTAATTATTTATCGCTTTTTTCTATCTCCTTGTAGATTATTATTGCTGGAGGTGTTGGTGTATTGTATAAACTTAAGGAATATCTCATTGAGGTATGTATGTCTAACTTTAACCTTTGTAAAGTCAACAAACCAAGTATGTGTGTGAATGTGTTTATGTGGTAAAAGTTGTGTAACAAATGATGGAACGATACCTTGATTGATGAAATTCAAACAACTATGGTAATATCGTATTTGACTTGTCGTGGGCAATAATCGTTGTGACTTAAATGGTATGTGAGCTATCGTATATGATGGAAATGTTATTGATGGTTATGAAAATTCTTTGTGAATTGTTGTTGTTGATGTGTGAATTGTGATTGTTCGGTGGGATCGGGTTGTGCGTCGCAACATGAAGTAATAAGGTGTGGGTTGTGGTGATAAGGGTGGCCGAGGTAATAAGGGTGACCGGGGTAGTAAGGGTGGAAAAGTGATCGAAATCACTATTGAAATGAAAATATGTGAAAGTTGTAAAATCATTGATGTGATGACATAATGTTGAAAGGGGAAAAGGAGAGATTGTGAAACTTGTTTGGGTTTGGTTGTTCCTTTCATGTGTATTTGATTATTGATTCCATTACTGTTTGTTATCTGTGTATTGATTGATTTTACTTGGGGTAAAGTTTGTTCATACATACCAGTACAATTCAAATGTACTGACGTCCCTTTTGTCGGGGGCGCTACATTCGTGTTATAATTGTAGGTGGTTCTATAGCAGGTACTCCAGTCCACCGATAGCAGTGCCTCCGCTCTATTCCATCAGCTGCATTGGTGAGCTCCACTTCCTCTCGGGGCCATGTATGGTTCATGCCACATTATTTTGAGTTTATTGGGTATTGTAAGGTATAGCCGGGGCCTTGTTGCTAGCAGGTATTATTATGTTTCTAGTATTCATAGAGGCTCCGTAGACACAATGTGTGTGGTGTACAAAAGTATTTGGGTAGTAATTTTACGGTTTGGAATCGTGGTCCACGTTGGTAAATGTTGTATGTATTTTGCAAGTACTTGGAATCAAATGTTGGAAATGATAAAAAGTAGAAATCAACTCAAGTTGTAAGTTTATGCTTATGTCTTAAATTGCTATTTCAAAAGAATAGTGTATATTGAAATCACGGGGTAACGCGTGGGATTGGAAAGGCAATTCCAGGTCCGCTTGATTGTGGTCCTCCGGTTGAGCACCGATCGTGTCCCTCGGTTTTGGGGCTTGACAGGTGCACTGTAGGATAGCTACTAAGGATGATCCACGACTACCCGAAGCATTGAGGGATGCTTGGAGCGCTGACTGAAACGGCTTGGGAGGATGGCGTCTACCAAAATTACCCTGCCTCTAGACGAGGCACCACTGAAACAACCGAAAAGATGACGCCTCTTATCAGACACCACCCCCCTCTCCTGACAACGAACCATCTTGATATGACTAGCAATTACTATGTTCCTATGAAAAAAAATACCAGCTCTGGTCTCCTTGGCCATCTGTAGCTTGATAGTGAAAGTGAGCCCATCAATAAATCTCCTCATTGTCTCCCTCTCGGTAGGGAGAAAGATAATTGTATGGTGAGCTAAGTCCACAAATCGAGTGTCATACTGGGTAACAGTCATGCTACCCTACTGACGATGCACAAATTGCCTGCGGTAATCATCTTAGAGTGAAAGGAATCCACTTCTCTAGAAATAGTTGTGAAAACTAATCCTAGGTAAGTAGAGATGAACCATATGGTCTACTCAACACGTATTCTCTTCACCATATCTTGTGAACCAGTCATCTAGAACATTGCAAAATTAACCCCATTGGTCTCAAGTATACTCATATTGCACAACACCTCGTGGCAATGGTCTGAGTAATCATGTGGGCACCACTAAAATGAAAATGGAAGATCTTGGTAAACTTATCCACCCTCAACAAAGCCTTAGAAGACATAGTGAGCTTATCGCCGCCTTGTGCTGCAACAACCGGCTGAACCACCCCAACTGGCTGGGCTTCTAGAGTCTGATATAGGGGATCCACTTGGTCCATCGTGTGAGTAGCGGGAGTCTGTGCTCTTTGCCCAGCTTGAGAGATGGTTGGTGCTACTGGAAATGTGCCGGTCTACGCTACACTCTCCGTAAGACCCACCAAGCGGACTACAGCATCCTTAAGCACTAGAGTGTCTATGAACCCCTCTAGGACCTGGGATGGTCTAATGGGTACGATCTAAGCTGGGACCTCCTCCTCATGATTAATCTGAGGCTCCACTATGGGTGTTGTTGCCCAGGCTCTATGCTGAGCTGGCGTATATGGGCCCCAAGGTCGACGTAGATGCACAGCTTAGGGAAATCGAGAGAGGATTAACAGTTATGAGAGTTGCGATGGCAGCTCTTTATGATCAATAATAAACAATAAATAGAATACTATGAATACATTCCATAAACATGAGTAATGAAGTCAAGAAAATATGTTAGAAAGCATAAAGAATGTTCTTGTATCATCAATATTGTGTTTCAGATGCCTTACAAAATGACCTGGGTCCCTTTATATATGAGGGGGAAATACCAATACGACTCACAGGAACTTTCCGCTTACATGCGACAAGCACCGGTTCATTCTCCCCGATACCGGGCACAAAGAATCCCTAAAGACATCGAACCCTAGGCTGTTCTTAAGTTCCTTCGAGGTGAGATTGCGCAATGCTTGTCGACCGTAAAATTGGTCTTACCAATTTTAGCCGTATACAAATAGTTCTCGTGTTCCTCAGAGTAAAACAAAGAGAAACGTCCTCGAGATCTTGCCCCTCCGGTGCTTCCATCGAAACAAATAGTTGTGTCCTGCCAAGTGACTGATGTAATAGGTAGGTCTTCTAAAGGTCACGTCCACGCTGTTTACCATGAAAATGGTAACAATAATTAAATTTATAAATGGGATTCTAAAAATAGGTGATCTATTCCTGAGCTAGTTTGTATGGGTGATAGTGCTAAGCATACAGTAAAATAGTGAAGATCAAGTCAGCCAAAAACGATAATCGAACCAGTAAGGGGACGTTCCTGGGGTTAGAGCAAGCCAGTAAATACCTCGGGGCCTAGCCTCAAACCTACCTCGGGCCAATCAAGGGTAGTCTTATCAAGGGTAGTCGGGAGCGGGATAACAGGTAAGTGTATATATATATATATATATATATATATATATATATATATACAAGGATTTATACCGTCAATCTTAAGCTAAATGATGGAGAAAAAATGAAGAACAACAAAATGCTAGAGCAACCTTGGGATCGAAGAACATATATAACTTGGAGGAAAGAGATAGAGAAAGATATTATTGCTTATTGGAGAAGTGGAGCAACATCAGCCCCTTACAAAGTGGGGTCGGTACCCCTTATATAGGTGAGGGGACTCGGTAAAGTATGTCTATATTATTTACAAGAGTAGAAAGATGGGGCGGCCTATCGCGCGTCATCTCAGTAGGTTACAAATAGACCGTCCATGTCAGGTGTAGCCATGTGCTTTAGAGACCCATTCTCTTACCTTGACCTCGGGCCCTGCTTCCTTCAAATCGAACCTTGATGAGCCGTAGGCCGGGAACTCGATCTTGGCCTTTACCCTCGGGGTGTCAGGGAAGGCTTCAAAAATTTTCTTGATAGCAAAAAATCAAGTCTTCTTATTTTTACCACGTACAGATAGTCTCCGCGTTTCTCATGATGAAGTGATAGGAAATAATTCTGACACTCGACTCCTCGATCTCCTTTTGGCGACTCTATAGTGGAGATTCAAAGCGTGGCATAATCTTCTGTGATAGAAGGTGTGTCTCATAGATCTCTACTCGAAGTCCAATCGTTTTCGCTCCTCGAGGTAAAGTGCTACCGTCGATTCATTTTTTCAACAAGGTAGTAACTATACCCGCCAGTCAATCTTTTAAAGCATCGATGACCGTGTCATTTGCCCTCTATAAATGAGGGCGCTTTGTGGCATTGCATCTTTTATCTCAACACTTCCATTGGTATGTCTTGCTTCTTCCTTTCCATCATCTTCTTTTGTCTTGATTATCATAATGGAAGTTTTCTATCCCAAGTATATTTGGAGGGTTTTCCCCGAGCCGTATCAAGGCCTTCTCTCGGGGCCTCCTTTTGTTGATTGTAAGCATGTTGTCCCGATACTGCCATGATCGTCAGTATGTAAGTCGATACTGCTACCGTCAGCCCGAGATGGCAATGGGCGGAGAGTTGATTTCACCTTTGAGTATATGGTTATTTGAATTATGCACCATTGTTCAATCTTCTACCTGGGCCTGGTGTGCAATTCATTCCTAGGGCTTTTTCTTTCCCAAGGGATAAAGTTGCACTGCTGGCTGTTGAGACGGGGGCCCACCGAATCTTCAAGCTTTGGCTTTGGCGGGCCATGTCTCTTTATCTACCTCCTTTGCATCTACTACCTTTCTTTCCCTGCATCTTCCCCAATGAACCTCCCTTAGGGGATCGAGCTGGGAGCCTATGGGAGGTGGAGGTCGAAAGCGTCACCCTCGAGGATAGGTGCTCGAAGGTGGGGCGCCCGAGAATGCTAATACCGGAGGTGAACTCTGAGGGCGGATCGGGCGCCAGGGTTTCATCACATGTACATCCTTCCGCTCTTCATATTTAGGCATAGATTCTTGTAAGCCTTTCTACTTTGTGAGTAATGACCCTCCGGGGCTTTGCAATCGAACACTGTGACCCCTCCGTGGTTTTTGTACTTTGTAAACTTCATAAATGAGAAATGAACTTTGTTGACCTCTACTTTGAAATTTGCTCTATTTCCTTATGCTTTGATGCCCTTTGAGGATCTTCAAATGCATTCCTTTGTGTTGGTGATTGCTGATATTAATTTTGGATGTGAGCGTTTGATTTGATTTCTTGCCGATTGATATGGGCTCATTCAGGTCCCATCGTCGTCCTTCACGATAACTTTGGGTCGACCTGATGGATTGGTGCTTGCAAGAGTTTCCCGGGTTATTCGAAGATCGCGCATTTAGTTTCGGAGCCTCCGAAGGCACTGCTCCGGATGTAGGTCATCTTCGGGTACCCTAGAGACCTTATTGATCTGGACGTAGATGGTCCTTTTGGGCCGCATGAGATAGATTTCTACTTCTCTTTTGGCGTTTGTTTGCTTTCATGCCATTCGGTAATTTTAAATGTCTTCTATTGCTTATGGGCCATTGTAGCTTGTCGTGATAGCTTGTTTTAGTCCCCAACTGATTGGCAAGGCTCTTTCCTGCTTTCTTTTTTCTTGTACTTTGGTTTGATTAGGGACGGATCGGATAGGCTCGAGCTGACGGGGCCTGCTAGTTCGTTTCTAGATCTTGCATCAAATTTCGGACCTTCGGGAATAATACCCCGGATGAAGGTCATCCCTGGGTGCCTCGGTGGGCCCTGTTGATTTTGATGTGGATAACTCTTTTAAAGAGTGTAAGGTTGGCTTCCACTCGAGGAGTTTGCCTATGTGCGAGGCCCTTCTTTGGGGCCTCGTAGAGCTTCAAAGATTGGAGCTTCTCGGGTTTGCTCCTCCGAGTAGGGAATTGCAACCTCGGGCGTATGCCTTACGTTTGGCATCGGTGCCCTAGAGCTTATCGTTACCCTGCTTCTTGGTGGATGAAGGACAAAAATGTGAAACACTACCTTGAGCGTGGAGATGATTCGCGTCGATCCTTGAGCTTGGTCATATGTTGGGGGATGTCTCCTGGGTTGGGTATTGACCCGCCGACCCGTATCGAGGCTATTGGCTTCCTGGAGCTTACATTTTGTAGGTGACTTCGCCGCTGCCTTTTGTTTATAATAGGGGTGGCTTCAGCGTTTTTGTGAGACTTCACTATTTTTAGGAAGTTGTTCTTACGTTTCGACTTAGGGCTCCCTATCTTCTAAAGTGCAAAAAGCATCTTTGCTTCTTTGTTTTACTTTGTTAGTTCTGCTTCAGTTATGGCAACCACTTCGATAATGTTGAGGTAAAGTGCGGGGAATGCTTTCGCAGTGTTTGAGAGTTGAAGGGCTTCGCTCTGGAGACGGTGTCCTTGATGAGAGAGGAATACTAGGTAATGGCGAGGCGATGCTGTAGGTGGAGCGAGGGGATGACACTATAGGTGCATTCCCCTCGTAAAGTCATCACGGAATTTGTTGATGGGTTCTTAAGCGTGTACCTATACCCTTTTGCATTTGTCCCTCTTGATAAGGTCGTGCTCGACTTTTGCTTGAAATATCGGGTTACCCTGGCACAGATTCATCCGTCATTCTGGCGAACGGTGCTGACGATGAGATTCTTAGAGGAAAAAGTCGGACTTGAATTCACGCTCGACCATCTCATTAGGCTGTATTGGCCTTTCCACCATCGAGGACTACTAACCTTGAGGGATCGCTCGCCCACGCCCTTCATTGTTGACGATGATGAAGGTGGAGATCGAGAGTGCGCCAGTTGGTTTGTCCGAGTTAGGATGATGTATATCATTCTTGTGGAGTTTCTGTCGTTCCCCGAAGGTTGGAATTACGCACGTAAGTAAGGTGTTTTGCCGTTCCTTCAAATTTTGTTCATGGAAAAAATCAACCAAGTAATCAGTGTTATTCCCTTTGTTGCAGTAACTTCGTGGACGCTAGGCCAAGTTCATGATTTGCCCGGCTGGGTTTTGAAGCCGGTGACCCATTCGTCTTGTGACGAACGCATGTGGCGAGTGATGTCTTGCATTAGGTGGGGAGTGGACGATCAAGGTACGTGCGTATGTTGCTTTTCTTCTGCCAATATGTACTCGAGGCTGCATTTTCCTATCTCATTTATGCTGGATTTGTTATTTTTGTAGATAACGGGCGGTTACTCGGGGTGAGGCAGCGCTTTACTGGAGAATAGATGGAGTCGTCGGCCTCCAAGCCGAGAGATGGTAGCAACAAGAGGGTCCGGGACCCATCATGCGAAGGAGCTTCTAGTGGCACTGGCCGGGCTCATGTTTCTGTAGACGGGGCATCACCCGAGTCGGCTATCCTCAGGGTACCTATTTCCTAGCAAGCGGCTCCCTCGAGTGAGCATGTTATGCCCAGGGCCGGTTCTTCCGGGGTTACAGGAGCGATAATATCAGGAGTGTGTTCTGATTTGGAGGAAACCTGCCATCTTCACTTCGCGGTGAGTTCGCGCGTAATTCTCTCATACCTGCGTCTTTCTCCTCTTATTGATTTTTTCCTGTGCATGCCTGTGATAGGATTAAATCTGAGTTACTTCGTCAAAAGGCCAAGTTCCAGAGGGTTCGGGATGAGTGAGAATCCCTTAGGATCCTTTGCAAGGACACAGAACTTGAGATTCAGCATTGGTGATACGAGGCATATTGGAGCTCGAACTATGAGAGTTATTTGATGGACCAGGTAATTTCCCGTAGTGCGTTCTTTGCTTCTTTTTAATTTTTAAGGATAAATTCTTCTTGTTGTATTAGCTGCAGAAAAGGACAGAGGCCTTGGAGCACCTTAAAGGTGATGCGAACCATGTCAGGGCAGCTTTCGAGGGAACTAAGGGGCCAAGTGCGGGCTCAAGCCTTGGAGGAGATGAGTGCCTTAGCCAAGATTCTGGCCTTCAAGGCCCAGCTCGACTTGTCCCAAAGTAACGCCAATGTTCAAGTGGATATGATCGAGAGACTGGAGTCTGACCTCTTGAAGGTCTGGGCCGAGATAATTGATACCCGGGTGGAAGCGGCGCTGAGACGAACCAAGGCGGATCGTGAGATAGTGATTTGTATAAAGGAGGCTGCTGATGCCCAATCTGAGTTGAGGCAAGCCCTTGATCATTAGAAGAGGATCGAGGAATATGTTCGCTACCAATCCCGGAGAGTAGTGTTCGAGAAAGTTGGAGCGAGAAGCTTTATCCTCTTGGAGGAATTGGCTCAAGCAAGGGCAGACGAGCGCGATGCTTGGTCTCTCCTCGCTGGTGTTGCAGAGGGAGATCTGGATGGGTTGTATCCCTTTGGAACAAAATATAACTACTACTATTTTGTAGCTTGGTTTCCGGTGTGCGCAGGGCGCGCCTGTAGATGGAGAATGATTTTGTCGTATGTAATGTAAGAAGAATTTTGAAGCATTATTCCTTTTGGACCTTTTTTCTGCCGTTGCTTTTGATAGTGTAGACCGATTAGTGGGATCGGTCCCTGTGTCGTGCTACGGCTCGAACTCTGATTGGCCTTCCAGCTTTTTCTGCTTGCACGGGCGGAGGGTGATGACCTTTTGTGCTCCTGGACCGAGGCAATTTTGTGGGTGTGCGGCCCGGAGATTTGCCTCGACTGCTGATAGCATTGTTTTCGGGTCGTGCCTTTAGACATTTTCTGATTGAATTGCCTCGGGTTCTATCTCTGAGTCGGGATCCTGACTCGAGCTTATTTTATTCTTGAGCCCGTCTGGGCTGGTGATACTAACTTTCATTCTCTGCCCTTGGGTGTTTGGTGATTTCTTGGGTTTAGTCTCCGAGTTGCGATGCGATTCGAGCTGTAATCGACCCTTAAACCTGATCTGAGTTTTTGGACCGTGATGGTGGCCTTCCTGCTACTTGGTCGTCGAGACCCTTTAGTATGAGGCCTAGAAGCATGCTTAGCCAGCGACAATGGCACTTACACTGTTTGGTCGTAGAGACCTTTCGATATGGGGCCTAGAGACTTTGCTTAGCCGGCAACAATGGCACTTACGCTGTTTGGTTGTAGAGACCTTTTAATATGGGGCCCAGAGGCTTTTCTTAGCCGGCGACAATGGAACATATGCTGTTTGGTCGTACAGACCTTCCGATATGGGGCCCGGAGGCTTTGGTTATTTTAACTATTTTGTATCTGGTCTCTGAATCGGGTTACGATTTGAGGTCTCTTTAATCCTCAAGTTGTCAATTTTCGAGATGATAGCCGTAGAGACCTTTCAGTATGAGGCCCAGAGGAATTTCTTAGCCAACAATAATGGCACTTACATTGTTTGATGTGAGGCTTGAAGGCTTTTTGTAGGATTTATTTCCTCTCGTTAAGGTCTTATTGATTATTTTGACTTACCCGTCGTAGGTTTTTAAAGAACCTCGATCTCAAATCGTAGTCGGCGATGTTTTGAGCACCTCGGAAGGTTCATAGCCCGTAGGTCAAGTAGATCAACGCTTTTGAAGTTTTAGAGCCGACATTGTCGGGACTCTTTTTTTTGCCAGTTGAATGAAGCTTGTGTTTAACTAGTTCTTTCTGAAGTAGATTTGGAGGTTTTTTTAGCAACAGTCAAGCGTCTCCGAGTCGCGTTTTTTGGGCTGTAGCATCCATTTCGATCGAATTCGTGTGCATTTGGTTGGGGACATTTTTTATCCCGAGTAGTAGTTTTAGGCATCTACACCGAAGGTATGCCCTTTAGGGATTCTTATAAATGCGATGTATAGCCTAAACTATGGGGTTTTTAGTGCATATTGAGGTCTTACAGTTTGTCATGCCTATTGAGGTCTTACAGTTTATGGAGAATAGATCTGGTTTTCCTGAGGCTGCACGTTAGGGTCTTACAATTTCGGATTTTCCAGTGTGTGGCGATTGGCAACAGTCTCCAAGTCATTGAGTCCCTTGAAGACAACTTCTTGTGAGCTCGGAAATGCTTTCCGGAGGCTTGGTGTGCCCGGAGTTCTGACCCTAGGGTCACGGAAGTTATCGAATTGCTCATGTTGAGTCTCCAAATGTATCGGATCATTTTAGGACTGAATACCGCCTTTTTTAGACTTGGGACCATATCGCGAGGGCTTTGCGAGCTCGAAACCCCGACCCTGTGATTGTAGGGGTGCTGAACTGTTTAAGTCTCCGAGCGTTTTGGGACGCATTTAACGGAGAGGTTTTTTGCTGAGGACAAGCCAAATTTTTTTTCTTCGAGGCGTCGAATGCTTAGAAAATATTCTTTATTGCTTGGCAAAACTATAAGTTATAAATACATGTTGTCCTATTGCTGTGAGTTTGGTCCACATGGGCATGACTTTCCTGATTATCCGATATGCTTGTATGATTCGATATTGGAAAATAGAAGGAGAGATCATGGACTTGTTGGGTCCCTTCCTTGGGGGCATGCAGTTCAGCTAATAATCTTGTTGGCATAACCTTCTTCCTGATAGAAACCTGATCGAGAAAAGAATTCCCGGCGGCCCCGTCGATGCCGCAGATCCTCGAGCGGGATCCATAGCTACTGATTGCCTTGGCTGGTTGCCTGCATACAGATTAGCAACAAGAAAGGAAAAGGAAATAATAAAAGGATGTTGCGTTCCTGGGAGCAGGCCCTACGGCAATCGTATTCCTCGTCCGACCAGGCCTTACCGAGGACGTAATTGTCCTTACATTTTTACTTCATTTGAGGGCAACACTGGTCATGGGAGTAAGGCGATGAATCTCCTCTTGTCGTCTTGTAGCCAGATGCTTTGAATCTGTGTCTGTCATGGAGTTTCACACCCTTAGAGGAGTAGGGCTGGAATTGCGTCCCGGGTGATGCATTCGCCGTTGTTTGCACAAAGCGTCTGCACCCTGCGTCACTCGATATATTAGCTAGAGCTCGGGTGGGCCACGTAAGAGCAGCAATTTGGTCATTGCAGCAATTGCCATTGGGGACATATCAATGATTGTCCCGAGAGTGATGTTGGTCCGGGTTGTCATATCGGCTTTGGCCCAATATCGTTGGTATAACTTTGGCTGATACACCTGTAATCACAAATGTATGTTTTATTTGAAATGAGTTTGAATGAAAGAAGGGATTGCCAATATGTTAATGTGATGTTGAGGTGGAGTCTCGGCGTCCTTTTTCTCGAGCGAGAGGGTGCCTTAGGGAGTATTCCCTGGGACCATCCCTTTCAGGTGATGGGCACTAGCATTCTACGTTCTACGGATCTTAGCGAGGTGCCGCCATCCTTTAACAATTGTGACGATATGCCAATGCTTTCCAGATCTGCTTTGTTTGATTTTTCCCTTGTCCGTGGAGCTGGATCCGGGTCCGCTTGCTTGGCGATGCTCTGTGGTCACCTTCGTTGGTTGGCATAGTTGTTGCTCTCTTGGGTATGTAACTCCGAGCATTTTGTGATTCTCGTGGTGGGCTGCGGTTTCCTCGGAGGGGTTTTGGTCGAATAGATATGAGCCACCCAGAGTTTCCGGCTTCACTTATGGTGACCACTATGCGTGGAACTGCAACGTTGAAGTCGAGCTCTTTCAGGCAAGATTTCCTTGCCGGTTGCATTTTGTTGAATCTGGTACCATTTGATTTTCCTCGAAGGTGTCGTCTTTGGGCTACCACCTTGTTGTTGCAAGATGCGATGTGCCTCGGATCGTTTCTTCCGTTCACGTGAAGTTGATGATGGCTCCGTTTGCTCAGTGTCGGCTTCTCTATTGGGGATCTACCCTGATACGCCGATCCAATGTGGTTTTCTCGAGGGTTGTCCGCGACTCTAACTTTGGTCTGGTGTCGGTTTCTGGTGTATGACCAAGCCTCGACTGGATATTGGACTAAGCTTCGCTCCAACTGCTTCGAAGCTACCAGGTATGCTTTGTTTGGATTTTGGGTAAAGGCCCCTTCCACCCCCTATTCGGGAGTGTGAGTGGTTTTTGTCTTGTCGGATAGTGGGGCGCGACTCCCCTTATATTTATTTCTTCTTCTTCTCTCGGCCTTAGATGCATTGAGCCCTTCTGGCATTATTTTGATGGCATTGGCGTGTGCTTCCACGGATCGCTCTACTACAATGAGCGGGTCCGCGAGATTAGATATAGAACAATGGTGCTGTGTCGTAGTTTCTTCTGTGGGAATTTCTTCGAATCCCTTCATCGGGGCGGGCTCGACTTCTCCATTTTGAGGGTCGTCATTCCCGAATGGGCGTGGGTGAGTTGTGATGTACCTGTGAGGACTTGGGATCCTGTCATTCCCATGTAATTTTGTTGTTTCTGATTTTCACAAAATGAGTCCCGAGATCCTATCTCTGGGAGACAATTGCTGTAGGAGTCTCTACGAGCGTGAGTCGACTTTTTCGATAATGTCCTCTAGCATCCTTACTGTTACAGCCTACAACATAGGTCGTTGGTTTGTCGTTGCCCGATACCTTGGATACTGGCTCAGAGCGAGTAGATATTTTGGGTGCTACTGCGCCAAGAGTCTCTGGGCGGCTCTATAGTTGAGATATAGCCAAACGTCATTCTTGCAACATTTCCAAAATAACACGAAGATCAACTTCCCGTTCTACTAGGCTGGGATTTTTCGGGTTTCCTATTGGTTAGCGTGTTGTGTGGTGCCATTGGAGTGCAAGACTTCATTACCCCATGGTGTAGCATACTAATTCGTGCCCGCTCGAACCGATCTAGATTCGTTATCAAGGTCCAGCGGTGTCGCCCCAGCCGTTAGGATGGCCATATTTTTTCCATACAATTTTTGGGGTTATCATCCTCGATTTCCCTTAGCTGATCATTAACCTAAAATCGAAAGGTCTTGGGCAAGAAAAAGTGTGAGAGATATCGTGTGTTTGAGTGACGAAACTAGCAAGAAAATAATCACTATTATTTTTAGCCCCACGGTGGGCACCAAACTGTTTACCATGAAAATGGTAACAACAATTAAATTTGTAAATGGGATTCTAAAAATACGTGATCTATTCCCAAGCTAGTTTGTAAGGGTTATTAGTGCTAAGCATGGTGTAAAACAGTAAATATCGAGTCAGCCGAAAATGATAATCGAACTAGTAAGGGGACGTTCCCGGGCTTAGAGCAAGCTAGTAGATACCTCGGGGCCAGGCCTCGAGCCTACCTCGGGCCGATCGAGGGTAGTTGGGAAGGGGATAACAAGTTATATATATATATATATATATATATATATACACACACAAGGCTTTACACTGTCAATCTTGAGCTAAATGATGAAGAACAAACAAAGAACAATAAAATGCTAGTGCGACCTCGGGGTCGAAGAACACAGATAACTTAGAGGAAAGAGATAGAGAGAGATAATATTGTTTACTGGAGAAGTGGAGCATCATCAGCCCCTTACAAAGTGGGGTGAGTCCCCTTTATATAGGCGAGGGGACTCTGTAAAGTACGTCTATATTATTTACAAGAGTAGAAAGATGGGACGGGCTATCGCGCGATATCTCAGTAGGTTACAGATAGACCGGCACTGTTATGTGTAGCCATGTGTGTCGGAGACCTCTTCTCTTACCCCAACATCGGGCCCTGCTTCCTTCGACTTGATCCTCGATAAGCCGTAGGCCAGGAACTCGATCATGGCCTTCACCCTCGGGGTCTTGGGGAAGGCTTCCAAAATTGTCTACATAGCAAAAAATCAAGTCTTCTGATTTTTACCGCGTACACACACAATTATCGAAATCCTTGAATTAATTTTAGTGGTTGGCTGTCTTTTGGTCTACTCCAATTGCATATTTTAGTCTTATATAAATACTCATTTCTTCTCCCCTTCCTCTCTATAACGTCATCAGGCTTCCAAAAGAGTTTTTCTTTCTTCTTACCGCTCTCACGTGCCCTTTCCTGAAGCGTGATTTTTAGTTTATTCTTTGTAATCCCCAGGCAAAAATGGCGAACACTTCCCCCTCAATCCTTCAGTGAGATGTGCCTTCCTCTTTCATGCCCTCCTATAAGGGTAAATCAACAACATCTCCTATCGTTGGGGCATGTGTTCCATGGGCCTTTGAGACGATCTCTGATTTTATGGTCGAGAGGCCTTATATAAAGCTGGGGCGATGCGAACCCACGTCTCAATATGCCAATTTAATAATGGTCATCGAAAGAGTAAAAAATGATTGTTGCTGGGAAGATGCGGTGCTAGTGGAGGTTCCTTCTCGATGGGAGGATATAACGACGTATAAGACCGACATCCTCAATGTATACTTATCGATTTACCTTCAGCCTAGGTGTGCCCTCCATGCCTTCAATAGATAGTGTGATCCTCGAGTTCTGCAAATGATATCAAGTGAATCTCAGCAAAATTCATCTGTCATTCTGGTGTATCATTTACATGATCGGGTATTAGGCGAATATGATTGAGGGGATGCCCTTCACCCTTGACCATTTGATCAGAATGTACAGTCGTCGAATCTTTTGCGGGGACCTAATTAAGCTCTGTTGCGAGGCCTCGAAGGCCCTCTATGCTTGTACCGACGAGGTTAGGAATGGGGGGTGGATGACCTGCTTCGTCCGAGTTAGGTTTTTGGACTTGATCCCCGTAGAGAGAATGTCGTTTCCCGAAAGATAGAACATAAAGCGTAAGTAGACATACTTAATTAACTACCCATTTCTTTCTTTCGGATTCATTTCTTCATGAACTGAATTCCTTCGCTGATACAGCTGTCGTGACGTACCCTGATATGGTAAGGAATATTTCCAGCCGGGTAGCTAAACTGGATTCAATTTGTCCATACATCGAGCGCATGTGGCGTGATTTATCAAAGGCTCGATGGAAAGCTTAGGATCACGGTGGGACTTCATTCTCTACTATAGTTTTAGTTTTTCAATGGTTAGCATTAATTACGCTCTTATTCCTCGAGCTTGTTTTTGCATTTGGGCAGGTCTAGGGGAGGCCTTCTTAACTAGAGAAACTCTACCTAGTGAAGTGGGTGCTCCAACACTTGATGAAGAGAGGAAATAATGAGGGGGATCGTCGACTTGCCCTCCGAAATCCAAGAAAACCAAAGTGGATGATACTAAGGATGATTTAATAACCTTAATTCCAGAGGCGACGGAGAGCCCTTAGGCTGGAGGCGAAAAGAAAGATGATTCTTTGGTAGCACCCGAGGAGGGAGAGGATTTGACTGTTTCACAAATCGTTGAGTCAGATGCTTCCGAATCGCAGCTCAATTTCATTATCATCCTACCTCAAGCTGGAGAAACCTGTGAGGGTGTACCGAGCGCTATTGTTGAGCCGACTTACAGCCAAAATTTTTCTTGAGTTGAGGTACGCTCGGTAGGCGACTCAGGGAAGCCCAATTCCAAAGATTTTCAGGAGCAAAGGATGTCGCCGATTGGCCTAGTCGGGGTTGTTGAAGTGAGTGATTCCCCTTCAAAATTGTTCTCTCGGTGTGGGGACGTCCATTGGTGATAAAAATATGTTTGAAAATCCTTCTGATATGCCTGAGGGAGATCTTGAGCCTGACATTGCACTTATTTTTAATGCGATAGACAGGCTCTACAAAAATGAAATCAATTTGTAAATTCTGCTTGGCGCCCCGACCCTTTCCTGCTAACCCTATTTCTTTCATGGTTTTAGGCCAAGGTGTTTTACAATCATATGTTTGCCAATTTTGAAGCCGAGCTGACTCACCGCGAGGGCGAACATGAGAAGCTTACTTCGAAAGCCGTCGAGCTTAGCTCCCTCTATCAAGAGGGAGGAAGAACTCCATGGCCTTTGGGATTGCTTGGAGGTGATGTCCCGAGAAAAAAGCTCGTCTTACTAAACAGGTTGCGTAGCTCCTGTTTGTTTTTTGTTTGTACATCTAACTAACTTTCGTGTTTTTATAGCTTTGGGTTCATTTTTTCAATTTAAGGAGAAGGAAATCCTTATGGGGGAGAAGATTTGAGCTAGGGACTCCGATATTCTTGAGCTTAAGCAACATTTGATTGAGGTAATATTTGAGAGAGATGCCCTCCGATGGGATGTGGTTTCAATCGGGCATTGCCTCGAAGATGTGAGGGCTGAGAGAGATAAGCATAAATATCTCCATGTTGAGTTGGTTGATACGCTATCCAAGGTTAAGGATGAGGCCGAGGCGCTCATGACCTTATATAAAGAGGATGCCACTACTGCAAATTCTCAAGCTCGGAAGGTGTCCGAAGAGGACGAGTTGTGCCTAGCCCGAGTAGTGGATCATGCCCGTTTAGAATCTCGGAGATAGGTGCTCGAGGATATATATACGGTGGCGTTGATTTAAGTGCTAAAATTGAGAGGGTGAAGACCCTAAAAGAGGAATCTGCAGCCCTACTTCCTTCTGAAAGTGAATCGGGCAGCGACTCGGGAGGTGATGAAGATGGAGGCGAGGTCCCTGAAGGGGAGGAGGCCGTAGGAAAGCCAGAGGCTATGGCCGAAGCTTTGGTGATAAATTAAGGCTTTCATTTGCTTTCTGGCTTCGCAAGGGCTTTTAGATATAGGCTATGTAATTGTTCTCTTATGAATTTTTTTATATGTTTGTCAATTTTTTACCTTTTTCTATTTTTCCTTTGAATGACTTGTGGCATTCGTTTGGAAATTGATCCAAAGTAGTGGGTATCAATTTTAGACCATTAGATTCCTGCTATCGTCGAGAGTCGATATGTATGTCTGTCATGTCGCCTCCGAGGCCATATGCGTGAATTGGTTTAGATTCCCATGTGTCAGGTCGGTACGACCTTTTAATATTAGATAGCATTTTAGGCTCTTATGTTTTTTATCTTAGGCATATTCGGTTAACTTCTTCGGGATCAGTCTCTGAATCGAGTTTCGACTCGAGCTCATTGACCCTTTATTTTTGAATTTAAAGCTAGCCCTTGGGCTCTTATGCCTTAGGTCGATACGACCTCTTATACGGGCTGGCGATGGTGGCTCTTACGTATTGGGTTGGTACGACCTCTTATATGGGCGGGCGACAGTGGCTCTTATACATTGGGTCAATACGACTTCTTATATGGGCTGGCGACAGTAGCTCTTACGTATTGGGTCGGTACGACCTCTTATATGGGTTGGCAACAATGGCTCTTACGCATTGGGTCAGAAATGACCTCTAATATAGGCTGGCAATAATGGTGCTTACGCATTGGGTCGATACGACCTCTTATATGGGCTGATGATAGTGGCTCTTATGCATTGGGTCAGTACAAACTTATATGGGCTGGCGACAGTGGTTGTTATGCATTGGGTTGGTATGACCTCTAGTATAGGCTGGCGATAATGGCTCTTATGCATTTGGTCGGTACGACCTCTTATATAGGCCTGCGATTGTGGCTCTTACGTATTGGGTTGGTAGGACCTCTTATATGGGCTGGCAACAGTTGCTCTTGCGCATTAGATCGGTACGACCTCTAATGTAGGATGGCGATAGTGGCTCTTAGGCATTGGGTCGGTACGACTTCTTATATGGGCTGGCAATAGTGGCTCTTATGTATTTGGTCGGTATGACCTCTTATATGGGCTGGTGATACTGGCTCTTACGCATTGGTCAGTAAAACCTCTAATATAGGTAGGCGACAGTGGCTCTAATGCATTATGTTGGTACGACCCCTTATATGGGCTAGCGATAGTGGCTATTGCACATTGGATCAGTATGACCTCTTATATGGGCTGTCGACAGTGGCTCCTATGCATTGGGTTGGTACGACCTCTAATATAGGCTTTATTTTTCCCTCGTTAAGGACTTTTTAGAATCGTGTTTGCCTGACTCTTCGACAGTTTGATAAAAACCTCGACTGTGAGTCGATATATGGTGATGAACGAGCACCGAGGATATTTTACTTGGTGGCTGAGTGTTTGGAAGCCTATAGTTTGGAACTGGCATAGTCGAAGCTCTTTTGCCTATGTCAAGGGCAGTTTGTTTAACCGGTTCTTTTTGAAGTAGTGTCAAAGTAATTGAAGTCCTATGATTTTTATAGCGACGGTCGGGTGTCCTCGAGTGCTATTAGTTTGTCTTGTACAGCCTTGTGACCATAGTCTTTCAGTCCCCGAGTAAAGTATTTTTGGCATCTATATCGAGGGTATGCCTTTTTATGGGTCTTATGTGTTCGATATATAGTCTTAACTTTAAGAACGGGATTATGCCTCTTGTAAGGTCTTATAAATTTTGCCAATGAAGTCTTACTGTTTTGGTTACTTGGTACAAGTATGGTTTATGCCTTGCTTGAGGTGTTATATTTTTGGTTACATGTTACAAGTATGGCTCATGCCTTGCGTGAGGTCTTACAGATTTGATGTTGCCTTATGAAGGTCTTACGCGCTCGAGGTTGCCCGCATGGGACTTTATCGACTCAAGTTTTTTATAGATCGATAGGGGTGGTAGTTGGTGGTAGTCCCCGAGTCATCGAAAGTTTCTTGGCTCGGGAGACATTCCTTGTAAACCTGGTATTGCCTCGTTGAAGGTTTATGAGTTCGGATTTTCTGACCGGGAGGTCATGTGGCCTTGAATTTTCGATGCCAGTCCCCGAGTGTTCGGAACATTTTTTGTTTTTAGAGCCGTCTTTGATGTTTCCTAATTGAGGGCTTAGAAGTTTGAAGCTTCCGAACCGAGGTTCATACGGCTTCGAGTTTTTGACGTCAGTCCCTGAGTGTTCGAGTCGTTTTTGGCGCTGGAGTAATTTTTGAAAATAATACGAATTTCTTTGAAACGCAGAGTGCTTTGATGGAGGGAAAATTATTCTTCTATTTCTTTGTAAAAGTATACACATTTTCATCGTCAAAGGCTCGGTTATTCTATATGGACACGTTCGCTCGACCGTTTGGCCCGGCATATCATTTTTACATCAAGACCCCATTTAGCGCATCTTGACTTCTCCGAGGAGGTGACCTTCCAGGGGGATGCCCATCCAGTATTCGAGGTTGGTTGAAGAGAAGCCTTGAATAGTTGTTGATCCTTCCTTAGGTAGCATATAGATCTTGCCTCGTTAAAAACCCTGTCGGTAAAAAAAAAGCCTTTTTCGGGATGAAAAACCCGATCGAAGGAAAAAAGTGCAACGCATGCTTTTGAAACCTAAGGCTTTTGAGATTTTAACAGTAATAGCGTTTGGGCATCGATATATTCAAATTTCTTGGAAGTTGTTCACCTTTCATGGTGCCGAGTTTGTAGGACCCTGTGCCAACTATCCCGAGGATGCGATACGGTCCTTCCCAGTTCTGACCTAGCTTTCCTTCATTTAGATTTCAAGTATTCAGGGTGACCTTCTTTAAGACTAAGTCCCTGATTCCAAAATGTAGGAGATTTGTTCTCCTATTGTAGTATCTTTTAATCATGTGTTTTTGTGCGGCTATCCGGACCGGCGAGGCTTCCCGCTTTTCATCCAATAGTTTGGAAGCAGCAGCCATGGCCTCATTATTTGGGCTCTAGGTGGTATGGCGGACTCTGGCGGTAGTTTCTCCGATATTGACCGCGATAAAATCCTCGTCGTTGCATACTAAGGAGAAGAGCATTTCCCATGTGCTTGATTTTGGAGTTTTTCGATATGCCCAAAGTACTTCGGGTAATATTTATCTCCATCTTCCCTTTTCTCTTTCGAATTTCTTCTTTAAGTTTTGAATGATGGTTTTGTTTGAAGACTCGACTTGACCGTTTGCACATGGGTGGTAGGGCGTTGACAGGATCCTTTTGATCTTGTGATCCTCGAGGAACTGAGTCACTTCGCTTCCAATGAATTGCTTCCAGTTATCACACGTTATCTCTGAAGTAATTCCAAATCGACACATGATATGGTCCCAGATGATTTTAATGACTTCTTTTTCTCTTATTTTTTTTAAGGCGTGCACTTTAACCCATTTCGAAAAGTAGTCAGTCATGAATAAAATAAATCTATCTTTACCTGGTGTCGTTAGTAGAGGTCAGACGATGTCCATACCCTAATTCATGAACGGCCATGGCAATAAAACCAAATGTAGTGGTTCACCAAGTTGGTGGATCATTGGGGAAAATATTTGACATTTGTCGCATTTGTAGACGAATTCTTTGGTGTCCTTCTCCATGTTGTCCTAATAGTAGCATGCCCTGGTTATTTTTCGAACCAAGGAATCAGCACCGGAGTGATTTCCACATGTGCCCTCATGGATCTCTCGGAGCACATAGTTTGTGTCTCCCGACCCCAAACATACCATTAGTGGGCTATCAAAAGTTCTTCTGCAAAAAGAGTTTTGTTTTCATCGAGCGAGAATCGGGTCGCTTTAGTTCACAGGGCCCTTAACTCTTCCTGGTCTCTAGGTAGCTTCCCGCTTTCCAAATAATCGATATCTTTTTTTCTCCAATCCCATCTTAGGCTGGTGGAGTTGATCTCGGCATGGCCTTCCTCTATCACTGCCTTGGATAATCGAACTACAAATTCGAGGAGCATGTCATCTTCCTCGACAGACGATCCAAGGTTTGCGAGGGCATCGGCTTTGCTATTTTCCTCTAGAGGTATGTGGACCGGAGTTCATTATTTGAATCAGTGCAATGTGACTTAATTTTTTTCTAATTATCTTTGCATCTTGTCTTCCCGAACCTCGAAGCTCCCGTTTACCTGATTTACCGCCAGGAGGGAGTCGCATTTTGCTTCAATGACTTTAGCTCCTATGCCTTTTGCCAGTTCCAGACCTGCAATCATATCCTCATACTCGATTTCATTATTAGTTAACCTTGTGATTTTTATATAATTCCTAATCGCACCGCCTGTAGGTGGTCTTAGAACTATGCCAAGCCTAGACTCTCTTGCGTTTGAAGCGCCGTCAGTGAACATGATCCATATCCCAGAGGGTGTTCCCGTTTTTAACAAAAGTTCTTTCTCGACTTCGGGTGAAAGGGATGGAGCAAAGTCATCTACGAAGTTTGCCAAAATTTGAGACTTGATATTCGTTCAGGGCTGATATTCGATCTCATATACACCGAGCTTGATGGCCCATTTGACCAGCTGGTGCAATAATTCGTGTTTATGCAATATGAATTTGTATAGATACAATGTTGCATCCTCTTTTGGGGTGTGGAGCAAAGGTGGGCTTGTCAGGTATCGCTTCAATTCCTCTAAAGCGTGTTGGTATTCCGGAGTCCATTCAAAGTTGTTTTTTTATTGAGCAAGGAGAAGAAATAGTGACTCCTGTCCGACGAACTTAATATGAACCATCCCAAGGCTGTTATCCGCATGCTTAGCCGTTGTATGGCCTTTATGTTATTTACCACCGTAATGTCTTCGATGGCTTTGATTTTATCGGGGTTGATCTCGATTCCTCTATTCGATACCATGAAACCTAAGAATTTGCCCAATCCTACCGTGAAGATGCACTTCTCGGGATTGCGTTTCATGTTGCAACTTCTAAAGATGTTGAATGTTTCCTGCAAATGAGTCAAATGGTCCTATGCACACAGGGACTTAACTAGAATGTCGTCAATTTAAACTTCCATGGACTTGCCTATTTGATGTTCAAACATCTTATTAACTAGGCGTTGGTACATGGCCCCTGCATTTTATTAGCCCGAAGAGCATTATATTGTAACTGTACGTACCGTACTTCATGGTGAATGAAGTCTTTTCTCTATCCTCGGGGTTCATTTGAATTTGATTATACCCCGAATATGCATCGAGAAAAGTGAGGGTTTCATGGCCGATTGTGGCATCGATGAAACGGTCGATGTTGGGCATTGGCAATGAGTCTTTTGGGCATGCCCTAGTTAGATCTTTATAATCTATGCAAATTCTTAGTTTATTTCCCTTTTTGGGAACTATCACCATATTGTCCAACCATTCGGGATATTTTACTTCCCTAATTGACCCTATCTTGAGGAGCTTCGTTACCTCAACTTTGATGAATGCATGCTTTATTTCGAACTAGGGTCTTCTTTTTTGCCTTACCGATTTTTATCTGGGGTCGACGCTTAGACCATGGTTAGTTATCTCTAGTGGGATCCCTGTCATATCTAAATGGGACCAAGCAAAGTAATCGATGTTGTTAATAAGGAATTGAATGAGTTTCTTCCTGAGTTCGGGGGTTAATCCCGTCCCCAGGTATACCTTCTGATCTGGGAATTGCTCAACCAATGTGGTTTGCTTCAGCTCTTTGATAGTCGACTTCGTTATGTCAGACTCTTCGGGGGGAAATGAAGCTTCTGGGACTTAGGAAATCCTCTTTGTCATCCTCGAGGGTTTGTTGGATTTTCGACTTCCGAGGGGGAGTGTACATAATTCGGTACCTCTTCATGGACCGCGAACATTTCTTTTGATGCATGTTGCTCTCTGTATATTGTCTTTATTGGCCCAAGTAAGAGTGAAGTTTTGAATATAGACAAAAGAACTCAGACATAGACCAGGTCCATCTTGTGAGGCGCAATAATGATCAACCCAAACATGTGAGATGTACGTGAAGGAGAAAAGTCTAACTTATCAGAAGTAATATCTCTTTATCATGATCCAAAAGTTTGCATATTGGATAAGGAGAAAGAGTCCTTACACAAAGAGAACACGATTTAGGAAAAGGATAAGTATTGGTGTATGAGATCAACTAGAACTCTTTCACCATGGAAGAGTAGCATCTGTATACTAGTCAATCTCTAATTACGAACTCCTTAAATATGAGTGTTCTTCTCTTTTACAAGTAATGCACATAAGCAGAAGTTAAACGTCAATTGAGATTAAAATAGCACGGCAATTTTGCAAGCAATTTATATGTGATTCAAGCGTACAATCCTGAAACTACTTGAACCAAATAGAAGAACCAGTTCCAAGTGTCTATCTTTTATTCTAGTTCAATTGTAGTAGGTGATTTTACATTGTACCTTTCAGATTTTATAGAAGCTATTGTATTAGGTACTTAGAGTTTTCAATTTAGAGTTAACTTGAAGTTGTCGTAACAGTTGAGGTTGTGTTCCATAATGGTATTAGAGTTAATCATAGGTTTACATAAGAGTTTTTGTATATGCATTTTTTGTCTCAATGATTTTAGTGGAGTGTTTGGGAAAATCTTATTGAGTAGTAGGTCATGGTTTTTTCACCTTTTGATCCAGGAGTTTTCCACGTAAAAATCTCTATGTTCTTTATTTTATGTACTTATTATTCCGCAACAGTAGCAGTTGAAATACATAGAAGAACCATGTCCTTCTATAATCAAGTTGAGCGACAATTGGGTGCCATACAAATCACCCCCTATGTGGTATTAAAGTATAAAACATCAATTGGTATCAGAGTGGGTTATCATTGACGTGGTTAACACCTTAGGAACATATCAAGATGACTATACCACCTGGAAACTGGGAAGGACAATCCACTGCGAGGCCACCACTCTTTAATGGCCAGTATTATTCCTGTTAAAAGACCATGATGAGAGACCACATCATAGGAGAAGACTATTAACTCTCGGACATAGTCACTGATGGTCCCCTAGCTACTACAAAGAAAAATGTTGAAGGAGTGGACATTCCAAAGACAAGAGCTGACTGCGCTGCTGAAGATTTAAAGAAATGGGAAAAGAATTCCAAGGCTAAGAAATGGCTTATGTGTGGCCAAGGTGCGGATGAGTATAGAAGAATTCAAAGTTGTACCACTGCTAAGGATATCTGGGACACTCTACATGTGGCACATGAAGGAACTCCTCAAGTAAAGAGATCAAGAGGAACACTGTTATATTCTCAATATGAGAATTTCACCATGAAGGAAGGAGAAACTATCCAAGAGATGTACACAAGGTTCACAACACTAACAAATGAACTTAAGTCTCTTGGAAGAATTATCCTTGAAGAAGACAAGGTTGAGAAAATCTCGACAAAGGTCTTACTAGTAACCTGGGAAAGCAAAATCACTGTTATTCAGGAATAAAAGAACATTGCTACTCTCAAGTTGGATGAGCTTATTTGAAGTCTCACTGCCTATAAACTGAGAAGGCAAACCATGAATATGGATGCACCCATGAAGGAAAGGAGCCTGGCTCTTAGAATAACTGAAGGTGCAGACCTAGAGGATGATTAAATGGCCACGATCACAAGTTATTTCAAGAAGTACCTGATTAGAGGAAAGGGTTCTTCAAGAGGTACAACCTTCAACAAACCAAGGGCTCCTGAGAATCAGACAAACGAGGATTGGTACAAATGTGGCAAGACTGACCACGTGATCAAGAATTGTCCTCAGTGGTGAATCGAATGGAAGAAGGAAGGGGCTGAACGAAGGAACAGGAAGAAGGAACAGGTTCAACCCAAAAAGGAACCAAGGATCAACAAAGCCTATGGTTACTTCTTGGGGAGAAACTTCAGACGAGGATTTAGAAGATGAAGTTGGAGATGAACAAGCACTTATGACATTGGAGAAATAGATGATGAACAAGAGGTAAGTGTGATTCACCTCAAAGACAAGATTAATTTTTTTTCTAAAGAAAGGTTATCTGAATTATTGCTAGACTTCATTGATGAGTCTGAGATAATAAACAATGAGAAGGAACAGCTGTCTAGGGAGTGTATGATCTTAAAAGCCAAGTGCAAAAATCTAGAATCTAGGGCTAGTGAGAGTGATAGTAAAAATACTGAGTTGAAGAACCAGGTTCTTAAAATTTACACTAGTATCTTAGAACTTAGATCTAAAAATTTAAAATTGAAATCAGGAACAGGTAAGAAGAAGGCCGATCACACACATATCACCTTAGAAGAAAATCTAGAAAAAAATGAAGGATGAGTTGTACAAGAAAGATGAACAAATAAGAGTCTTAAAAGAAGACCTAGGGAAGGTAAGGAATGAACTAGACAGAACTTGCAAATTGAATAAGTCTTCTAATGCACCATCCTAGCTACTAGAGCACCATAGTAGCATCAAGAAAGGACTTGGCTATCGGACCCCAGCACCTAAGTGGCATCCCAAAATCAAGTACATCACACTTCCCGAAAACAAAATCTGCACATACTGTGGCAAGGCTGGTTATTACAAAAGTGAATGTAATGCAAAGGAAAAGGCCAGTCAAAAGAACAAAACCTTTGTACAAAACTAAAATAGGCTACTTGGATGGGACAAAAGGAATTTAATTCACCTGTTTGCCTAAAGAAAAAGACCCAAACTTTGGATTCCTAACACTAACCCCTAATTTTGTTTTACAGGTCCAAGTGAAGGGAAGTAGACAAATATGGTACATGGATAGTGGCTGCTCAAAATATATGACTGGAAGTAAGAACCAGTTCCTTTCACTTGACGACTTAAAAGGAGGTAATGTACCTTCTATAAATGGGAAGAAAGGTGAGATTATTGTTGTTGGAAAGGTAGGTAAGACAGACTCACATTCCATTGAGAATGTCTACTTGATAGATGGCTTGAAATATAGCCTAATCAATGTATTTCAACCGTGTGATAGAAGTAACTTGGTAGCATTCACCTCTACTAAATGTTTTGTGATTAATCTTACCACTGACAAGACTATTTTGTAGGGAAAAAGAGTTACAATATTTTCATTGTAGATTTGTCCACACTTTCAGAAAATGAACTCACTTGCTTGAGTGTGTTTGACAATGATCCCCTCCTATGGCAAAAAAGACTTGGTCATCCAAGTCTAAATCAACTCAACAAATTAGTCTTCAAGGACCTGGTGATACGGTTACCTAACATCAAGTTCAAGGAAAACAAAGTTTGTGAGGCTTGTGCAAGGGGGAAATAGGTAAGATCCTCTTTTAAAAGCAAGAAGATGGTAAGCACGATCAACACGATAGAACTGGTCCATATGGACCTTTGTGGTCACAGAGGTGGTAAGAAATATGTGATGGTAATTATTGATGAATACTCTAGGTTTACTTGGGTATTGTTCTTAATATATAAGGATGAAGCATTTTGACATGCTTACTGACTTTGTTAGATAAATTGAAAAACAACTAGGAAATCAACTTGCATCAATTAGGTCTGATCATGGAACTGAATTTGAAAATGCTAAGTTTGCTGAATTTTGTGATGAACATGGTATAGATAATAATTTCTCTGCACTTAAGACTCCTCAACAAAATGGAGTAGTTTAAAGAAAGAATAGGACCCTTGAAGATATGGCTAGGACTATGCTTCTTTCTAGTAAACTACCTCATAGCTTCTAGACAAAGGCTGTAAATACTGCATGTTACATCATAAATAGGTGCATGACCAGACCTATTGTAGAGTAGACTCCCTATGAGTTACATAAAGGGAGAAAACCAAATATCTCCCATCTTAGGGCATTTGGATGCAACTACTTTGTGCAAAATAATGGAAAGGACTCCTTAGGTAAGTTTGATACCTGTAGTGATGAGGGAGTATTCTTGGGATATTCTTGACATAGCAAACTTCATAAAGTATACAACAAAAGAACTTTGTGGGTAGAAGAAACTGTACATATAGTTATTTATGAAACTAACATTCTTTCTGAGAGATAGGAACATGAAGATGAAGTCGTTAGGCTGGTAAAAGAATTGAGTGAAGTCACAGCTCAAGCCGCAGAAACACCAAAAGAAGGAACAAGTAATGGAATAGGTTCTTCATCAGGGGAAATCTCACATGGGGAACTGAACAAAGATGAAATGAATCAAACTCGCAAATGGAACCTGTTCATGAGCATGTTCCTCATCAACAAAACACGGGAGAAACTCCAAATAGAAATCAATTGGTTGTGAAGCCCTACAAGTATCAAAGTTCTCATCTCATTGAGATTATCCATACTGATCCAACTTATGAGTAAAAATTAAATCTCAATTAAAGAATCTGTGTGCTTTTGATGCATTCTTATCTTTTATTGAACCTAAAAGTGTTGCTGAAGCTTTGCGGGATACAGATTGGGTTAATGTAATGCAAGATAAACTCAATCAGTTTGAAAGAAGCCAAGTGTGGCATCTGGTTACAAGACCCAAGGACACATCAGTGATTGGAACAAAATGGGTCTTCAGAAATAAACTTGATGAACATGGAACAAGGCAAGGTTGGTGGTACAAGGTTATAGCTAAGAGGAGGTCATAGATGATGATGAGACTTTTTCTCCAGTAGCAAGACTAGAGGTAATAAGACTCCTCATAGCCTTTGCAGCACACATGGAATTTACCCTTCACCAAATGGATATGAAGAGTGACTTCCTAAATAAGAAGCCTTTGTCAAACAACCTCCAGGGTTTGAAAGTAAGGAGTGTCCAGATCATGTATACAAATTGGACAAGGCCCTATATGGACTCAACCAGGCTCCTAGAGCATGGTATGAACGTCTATCAAAATTCCTACTTGAACATGGATACAAAAGAGGTAAAATTGACAGTACTCTATTTTTGAGGGAAAAAGGTCAGGATCTACTAGTAGTACAAATATATGTTGATGACATAATTTTTGGGGCAACCACTGAAAAACTGAGTAAGTATTTTGCAAAATAAATGGGGAATGAATCTGAAATAAGTATGATGGGTGGGCTTAATTTTTTCTTAGGCTTACAAATCAAACAAAACCCTAATGGAACCATGATCCATTAGCATAAATATGCAACGAGTTGATTAAGATGTTTAAAATGGATGAATCAAAAGAAATAGACATACTTATTGCAACTACCACTAAATTAGACATAGATGAACATGGTTCATCTGTTGATCAAAAGTTTTATAGGGGTATGATTAGCTCACTTTTGTATCTTGCTGCTAGCAGACTTGGCATAATTTTTAGTGTAGGGCTTTGTGCTCGTTTTCAGGCAAATCCTAAGGAATCCCACTTGACTGCTATCAAGAGGATACTGAGATATTTGACAAGCACTACTCATATTTGTCTTTGGTACCCTAAAGGTAGTAACTTTAATCTAGTAGGATATACTGATGCTGACTATGAAGGTTTCCTTGTGGATAGGAAAAGCACCTCAGGTATGGCTCATTTTCTTGGTTCATGTCTCATATTATGGGCTACTGAAAAGCAGAATTCAATGGCCTTATCAAGTGTTGAGCCTGAATATGTTGTTGCTGCCTCTTATTGTGTTGAACTGCTGTGAACCAAAAAACAAATGATAGATTTTGGCATTGAAGTTGGTTGCATACCTATCTTCTGTGATAACACTAGTTCTATAAGTATGACAAATAACCTAGTTCATCATAAAAGGACAAAGTACAAAGATGTTAGACATCATTTCTTAAGGGACAACTATGAGAAAGGATTGATTACTATAAAATTATGTGCTACTGATAAATTGCTGACATCTTTACTAAAGAACTAAGTAGAGAAAGCTTTCAGAGGAACAAGTTAGAATTAGTGATGATTAAGATCACCTAAGGGGACCAATTTAGAATCCACAATGAAAAAAAAAATTGGCTAAGGAATCTGGAACTTGTGTAAATATCTAGATTAATTTTTACTCAACTTAATACTATAAAGAGTATACTCCTGTGGCATTGTTGATATGAATCAATGATCTCTAATAATTTTTTTCTCTATTTTGGTAAATTGAGGCATGATCAAGAGAATTCTAAATGAAAAACCTGGTCCATCAGTATTGGTTCATCTCAGTGACAATGTATGTTTTCTATACTCTGCATAATTAGAAATATAAATATATAAATCATGAGCAGAGTCCTACCAATGTTCAAAACATATGAAAATCCTATCCATTTTTTTTGAACCAGTTCCGTCCTTATTAGAATTATAACCACAAAAAATGCCTAAAATCTAGGGAAGTCTAATCGTTCATTCAACCTACAATTTCAGGTTGATTAGACCTCTAATTGACTTCTAAAGCTACCGTTATCTATTTCCATTTAAATTCCCATTATTAATTCATTCCACCCTCATAATTTAAAACCGTCAAAAACCTTATTCAATGTAAATTGCTTTCTTCTCCAAAAGTTTAACTCACAAACTCTCTCAAGCAATCAGCTATAATGTCTAACCCTTAAGATAACCTAGGAATCCTCCACCACCATCCCGTTCTAGTTCGTCCACACTTTCTCCACCCATTACAAACCCACAGCCTAAGAAAAGATGGGTCAAAATGCTAGCCCGTAAAATTGTAGCCTCAGGTGCATTGTCAAGGAAATCAAACGCACAATTAAAGGCTGCCCAAGCCCAAGATTCTCAGAACTCAGACAATTCGTTCAAATCTGCGAGTGAGGGGGAAAGACCTTGGTCTTCTGGCTCTGAGAAGGCTCAAAACCCTCTTTCAAAGGTAAGTTCTATTTTGGGTAAAAATTTAGAAAATAGGTTTGTTTTGGTTGGACCTATCAGGGATGTTAAAATGCTTGAATTAGGAAGAAGTGGTGGTAAAAATAAAATTGAAAAAGAAAAAGAGAGAGATGGTGAATGTGGTGATGTGGGGGAAAAGGGAAAGGAGTGGGTGATTCCTCACCCACTTCTGAATTGCCTGTACCAGCTATTTGTGGGAGTTTTATAGGAAATTATGGGAAAAAATGGTGAGAAATCAAGGGGAAGTGGTTTAGGCGAGGCTGATGAGGGGTTAGTTAATCTAAGGTCACAGGTAGATGAACCTGGTTCATCAATTGAGGAGACCCTAGCAGACCTTCTGAAAAAGGTAGGTACCAGTTATAATCCAAAGAAGAGGAGAACTCCAACACTAAAAGCCCCCAGCATTGCAAAACCTTCAAAGAAACGAAAGGCCTCCTCCCCAACAACTACTGAAATCCCCTTACTAAAGGGAAGAGCCACAAGGAGTTGAGTGAAACAGGTTGAGTGAATTTTAAAAAGCTTTTGCTGAAAGCAAGAAAAAGAGGATTTACAAAGGAAAGGGTAAGATTGCAGAGTCTTATGAAGCTATAGATGTTGAGAAGATAGAACAGGTCCATCAGGAGAAAGATACAACAGTGGAGGTCTAGACCCCCAAACCCAAAATGACCAAGACTTCTTCCAAGAATTCTTTATCTGTGTCTAAGGAAGCTGAACCTTCATTGGCCAAAAGGACAAGGTCTGCAATAAAAAACAAACAAGTTACAATTTATGAAGATGAGGAATGGAGTGGTGAAGAAAAGAGTGACTCTGATGGTGAACAAGACAAGTTATGTTTGGAAAAAGAAAATTTTTGAAGGGAAGATTGCTGAAAGACTTGGTAGAACCAGGAATAGTTCGTTTTGTTGACACCCTATCTACAAAAGGCTGGAAGGACATGGTCCTTCAGATGGAAGGGAGATAAGCCATGAATGAAATCATTGAATTCATGGCGAATGATGAGGTCAAAGGTAGCATAGTTACCAGTCAAATAAAAGGAGATTAAGTGAACTTTGATGCAGAGAAGCTGGGAGAAATTCTTGACATCCCTGCTAAGGGATATGATGACTGTACTAGCCAGAGATGGCCTAGTTTGGATTCCCCTCCTTCTTCCATTACAATCACTAGGAGATTTTGTGATGTTGAAGAAGTGAATGAGGCCATGTTTTTGCGCAAGAGTGAAATGAAGCCACAGCACAAAGTCATTTTTGAGTTTGTCAACAAGTGGCTACTGCCAGGCAGGAGAGAAGGCATATCGCTAAATATATGGACTTAGTTCTGATGTAGTACCTTGAAAGTGGAAGGCAAATTAACTTGCATGCATTCATCATCAAGCTACTGGACAGGATCATCAATGGCTCCTAGGCTCATGCCACCCCCTATGTATTTATTCTTACTACTATTTTGGATAGGTGCAATGTGCCTCTAAAGAAGTCGGAAATGGCCACAAGAAAGAATTAGTTTGGCATTAATACTCTGCTTGCTTGTGACTATTTAGTCAATGCCATTCCAAATGAACCTGGTTCATCTGAGAAGACACCTATTAATAGTAAAGTCTGGGCTCTTGTTCTGGAAAGTGAGGCCAAGGATGCTGAGATAGCTAGGCTAATAATTCATTTGGTAGAGGTTGAATCTGAGAAGGATGCTCTCGGAACTGAGCTTACCAAGGAAAAGGAGAAGAATGATGGGATTCTTAACAATATGATGAATCGTCTCCAAGCCCAAAACAAACCCTCTAGCTCCCCCAAGCCTTAAGAATTCTAGCCTTTGTCTCTTGAACCTAACTAGTACCTCTAGTGACCTAGATTAGGGGTTTCTCTTTCTTTTTGCTCATGTTTTTAATATTTTTTCTTACTGGTGTGGTAGCAACATATCTTCTATCAATGATATCTATTATTTTTCTCTTATTGACTATTAATATTTCCTTGATAGTTTGAATATGTTTGCTTTATTACTAATGCTTGATCCATGATTTCACTAGTAGTTGCCCCAGTGGCCATGAGTACTTATTAAAATCTGGGAATCAGCCTTTGTTTATGCAACTTTTCGATAATGCCAAAAGGGGGAAGATACATTGTGCTTTACATATTCTGAATATGTGATGTTTCTAACCTAATTAACCTGCTCCTAGATGATAAGTGAATATTTCTAAACTTTGTATGGATGAATAAGCTGAGTTCTTACAAGGCCTAAGTGAGTAAAAAGCAGTGAGTTTGTCATCATCAAAAGGGGGAATTTGTTGCCCAAGTAACCTAATTAACCTGGTCCTTGATAATAAGTGAATTTTTCTAAACTTTGTATTGATTAATAAGTTGAGTTCTTACAGGGCCTAAGTGAGTAAAAAGCACAGAGTTTGTCACCATCAAAAAGAGGGAATTTGTTGGCCCAAGTAAGAGTGAAGTTTTGAAGATTAACAAAAGAACTCAGACAAAGACCAGGTCCATCTTATAAGGCACAATAGTGAGAAACCCAAACATGTGAGATGCAGGTGAAGGAGTTAAGCCTAACTTATCCGAAGTAATATATCCTAATCATGATTGAAAAGGTTGTGTATTGAATAAGGAGAAAGACTCCTTACCCAAAGAGAACACGGTTTGGCATTTGTATCCTAGTCAATCTCTAATTACTAACTCCTTAAATATGAGTGTTGTTCTCTTTTACAGGTAATGCATATAAGCAAAAGTTAAACGTGAATCGAGAGCAAAATAGCAAGAAATTTTTGTGTGATTCAACCGTGCAATCCTGAAGCTACTTGAACCAGATAGAAGAACCAGTTTCAAGTGTCTATCTTTTATTCTAGTTCAATTATAGTAGGTTATTTTACATTATACCTTTAAGATTTTATAGAAGCAATTGTATTACATACTTAGAGTTTTCAAGTTACAGTTAACTTGAAGTTATCGCAACAGTTGAGGTTGTGTGCCACAATGGGATTAGAGTTAATTATATGTTTACAAAATAATTTTTGTAGTTTTTGGCTCAGTGATTTTAGTGCAGTGTTTGGGAAAATCCTACTGAGTAGTAGGTCGTGTTTTTTTCACCTTTTGAGCCAGGAGTTTTTCATGTAAAAATCTCGATGTTCATTATTTTATGTACTTATTATTCCGAAACAGTAGCAGTTGGAACACATAGAAGAACCAGGTCCTTTTATAATCAAGTTAAGCAAAAATTAGGTACCACAGAAATCACACCCCTCCTCTTGTGTGGTATTGAAGTACAAAACATCAGTATTTAATCCGTCCTTTATTGGAAAATTTATCATCTAATGAAGGGTCTATGCTACCGCCTTTATGTTATGTATCCATGCTCTACCGAGCAAGGCATTGTACCTTGTATCACCTTTAATGATATGGAACCAGGTATCTTGAACTACATCGGATATGTAAACATGGAGGGTGATTTCTCCTTCTATTTCTTTGCCGGCCATATTTAAGCCGTTGAGGATTCGAGATGTAGGTACGACCTGATCGAGCAATTCGAGTTGTTCTACCACCATCAATCTACTTACATTAGCCGAGCTACCAAGATCCATGAGTACACATTTTATTTGGATGATATTTAAGAGAAACGAGATTACCAACATATCATTGTGTTGACGAGACAGAGTCTCAAAGTCTTCTTCAATGAACACGAGGATGTCCTCAGATGCTCGACCTGGGATTTGTCCTTGTGTTGCTTCAGAAAACATTATTTGCTTGGTTACGAGCCCCTGGAAATATCGTTCCCCCTGATAATCATATGAACGATGTGCTGAGGCTTTCCAATTTCGCTTCCCTTGTTTGCCTCTCTTTCTTCCCTGGTGAGGTTTCTCCGAATATCTTTTTGATTTTCTCCGCATATATTCTTGTTGGAATGGGAACTTACGCCAAAGTGTTGATTGTTGTGTGCTCTTACTGAGTTAGACATTTTGACCTGAAATCAAAGATCTTGGATAAGGAAAAATGTGAAAGATAACCTTTTATGTAGTAAACCAGCAAGAAAACAATCTCTATCATTTTTAACCCCATGGTGGGCGACAAACTTTTTACTTTAAAAATGGTAATTAAAATTAGATTTGATTTTGTGGTTCTAAAAATATGCGATATATTTTTGTGCTAGTTGTTAGGCAATAGATTCTTGATGAAAGGCTATAAAATAAGATAAGATCTTGTAGATAGTGTAATAACCGAACCGAATGGTTGGAAATTGGGGCCTCGAGCTGGCGTATAAGGACCTAGAGGTCGAGGCAGATGCCCGACTTAGGTCAATCGAGGGAGGATTAAAAGTTATGAGAGCTACGATGGCAGCTCTTTATGATCAATACTGAGCAATAAATGAAGAACAATAAATAAAACATTATGAATATAATCAATAAATATGAGTAATGAAGTCAGGAAAATATGTTAAAAAGCAGAGAGAATGTTCTAGTAACTTCAATATTGTGTATCAGATGCCTTAAAAAATGACAGGGGTCCCCTTTATTTATGAGGCAAAAATCCCAATACGACACACATGTAATTATTACAGAAAGTAGCTGGTACAACCAGTCCATTAGCCTGGTGCAGGCTGTCACTATTTGCGCAGATGTTGCCAGAAAGTACTCCTCCTAGGGAACTTCCTACTTATATGCGACAAGCACCGGTTCATTCTGCCCCAACACACGGCACAAAGAACCCCTGAATACATCGAACCCTGGGCTATTCTCTGGGTCCTTCGAGATGAGATTGCGCCATGCCTTGTCTACCGTAAAATTGGTCTTCCCAATTTTAGATGTATACACCACTATACTCCGTGAGTATCGAACCTAACCTCGATGAGGCTATGACAGACCTACGTAAATAAACATGTATGATTATATGTGAAGTAGTAACAACATACAAACTAGGAAGGGACATGTGAAAGAGGAAAAAACATGATAACTATGATAGGTATGAAATCACGTAATTGCAAAATAAATCATCAACCAATGAAATTAGATAAACTATTGATATGAAAAAACCACGGCATCACCCTTTGTATTTCTACTCTCGTCCTTACCATGAAATGATGATATAAGTAAAATAAAATAGCAAGGCATCACTCTTCGTGCTTTTACTCTCAATCTCACCATGTAACAATGAATAAATGAGATGAACGGTAAGTCATCACTCTTCGTGTTTTTACTCTCTTCCTCACCATATAATAATGAATAAATGAGATAAATGGCATGGCATCACCCTTCGTGCTTTTACTCTCTTCATCACTATATAGTAACCAATAAATGAGAAAAATGTAATAGCACGGCATCACCCTTCGTACTTTTTCACTCTTCCTTACCATGCAATAAAGATAATATGAATTTGAGATATAAATAATGCGGAAGAATGTGTTTAACGTCAACTATGATGCCAAGATACTAAACATCAATTTACAAAATACTCAACAATTATGAAATAAGAAATAATTACCGACGGAATACTCAAGGAAGTAATAACCTAACTTAAGCATGGATATCATAATTAATAATGCAATAAAACAAAATTAAACAAATGCCACCCGCATGCTTTAACCAAAAAATAACGCACAACTACTTGTCACCTTGCATATACGTTCTTCCCACACGTTAAAGACATAGAAAATAGACTAACAACTCTTAATCCCTAAGTCAAGGTTAACCACGACACTTACCTCGCTCTGCAATAAAATCAGAGCTCAACCGGGGCCTTTACTCTAAAATTCGTCTCCAAACCAACTGAATCTAACAAAATATAGTTCAAACAATTCAAAATAATCTTTAGAAACTACCCATGAGTGAAAAAGATTCAATCTTTAATGATCTTTTAAAAAGTCAACAAAAGTTAACCCTGGGCCCGCTTGGTCAAAGCTCAAGATTCGGACCAAAACCCAATTACACATTCACCCTTGAGCCCGATTATGTGATTAGTTTCGAAATCCGGCCTCAATTTGACATCTAAATCTAAATTTATCAAGAATATCCTATGTCTACTTAAATTCCTAATTTCTACCATAAATAAGCATAAATTAAAGGCTAGACATCAATGGGTGTTGATAGAAATTGAAGAAAACGAGTTAAAATCTACTAACCTATAAAGTGGGGATGAAATTCCTCTTCAATATCGCCTTTAGGCAGAGCTCAAATGTGCAGATGGTGAAAAATAAAAAAAATCCCGACTTTGGGATAGTTAATTGACTAGGCATCAGGTCTTCATCGCGTTCGGTTAGGACCTGACGTGATCGCAAAGCACAGAAGCCCTATTGGCCTACGCATTCGCGATGTTCCTCACACATTCCTGAAGGCTTCTTCCCCCCTAGCCTTCGCGTTCGCATGCCAGGGCTCACATTCGCGTAGAGTAACCACTCACTCCCTAGTCCCCCTCCTAACACTAGGTGTTTGCGAAGGACAAGTCGCGTTTACGAAGGGTAGACCCCTCACTACTCCGTGTTCGCGAAGAGTAAATTTCTCACCAGCCAAGTCTCCCCTTCGCGATCGTAAAGCACAATGTGTCAGAGACCAGATATCAGCAAAAATCCAACATTCTTTCTACGTCTGAAATAGCCCGTAGCCTATCCGAAACTCACCCGAGCTCCTCGGGCTAGTAAATAAACATGCATACAAGTTTAATAACATCATACGAACTTGCTCGCGTAATCAAAGCACCAAAATAACACCTAGAAGTACGAATAGAATATCAAAATGTATGATACTTTCAAAGAAACTTAAGAACTTTCAAAATTTTCGTTCGAACGTCCGAATCACGCCAAATCAACTCCGTTTTATATCAAATATTGCAGACAAGCCATAAATAGTGAAATAAACCTATACCAAGTCCCAAAATATAAATCTGAATCTGGTAGCAACAATGTCAACCTACGGTCAAACTTAGACATTAATTAAACAGTCAAATTACTAGTTTTCAACAAATTACGTTAAATCAAGTTAGGGACCTCCGAATTCGGTTTCGGACATATTCTTAAGTCTCAAATCACAATGCAGACCTACCGAAAAAGTCAAAACACTAATGCAGGATCATTTTAAAAAAATATTGACCTTAATAAACTCAAATCATTTTTAAAGTTAAAAATTAACATTTTTTTAATTTTTCACATAAAAGTTTTTTCGAAAAAGACACGGATTATGCATGCAAATCGAGAAAGGCTAAACGGAGCTATTCAAGGTCTCTGAACACATAAATAAAGGATAAAACTATAAATAAACTATTGGATCATAAAAATACTAACATACTATTCTTCATCATAAATGGTACATTAAACTTTCAAAATATTCGGCTAAAACCTCTACAGGCATAGTTGTTATAGATAGGTAAATTTATAAAGAGCATATTGTTATAAAGATAGTTAGTGTTATTATAGATAAAATATCATTATACAAAGATAAAATATAACATAAAGAATTAATTTGAAGAAATACTTTGCTTTTATAATGAAATGCTAATATATGAAATTGTTGTCATAAAGAGGTGTGACTGTATCCCTTAGCTTCAAAGTAATAACTCGTAATTTCCATTTTTTTAGTTCCTGCTGCATTTATAAATAAAATTAAAATAGGTTTAACTTAGTTTTTTTATAGAAAGTACATAACACTGTATAGGCTTCAAGAGCAAAAGATGCACCAAATTAGCTTGACTAGCTAGGCTTGACATTCATGTACATAGTGTAATGACCCGGATGATTGTTTTCTTATTTGAGCTGCAATTTTCCAATTAATGCTTTCTATGTATTTGTTTGTTATATTGTGATTTGCGGGGATGGTTAGTTTGTTTCTGAAAAAGTTTCGGAGTGAATTGGAACATTTAGCTCTATTTTTGGAAGCTTAACTTGTAAGAATTGACTAAGGGTTAACTTTTGTGTAAACGACCTCGGATTAGTATATCATTCCAATAGGTTCGTACGGTAATTTTGGATAAGGCATATGTCCGGATTTGTGTACACACCTGATTATAATGAGTTAATTTCGAGACTTAGACCCATTATCTCATATTTTGAACCCTAGACTTGGAGAGGGGCGATTTTAAGAGAATTTTCACACAAAGCTTTGGGGTAAGCGATTTCTATTTGACTTGGTATTATATCTTATTTTTTTAGGAATTATTACACCTAGATTATGAGATTTTGAAGAAACATTTGGGAGTTTTTTGCTATATTTTTTTAAAAATAAAAAAGGGATTTGGGAGTCAATTTGGACTTAATTTTCGAATCTAATCACATATTTGGACTTGTGGGATTATGGATAGTCGTGATCTACCCCTCGATTCGAGTTTTGACTGTGTGAGCCCGGATTGACTTTTACTGATATTTTGAGAATTGGGTAAAGATTAGAACATTACTGTTTGGAATCGAATCATATAGCATTGTTTGATGTTATTGAGTTGTTTTTACTAGATTTGAGCCGATCAGAGGAGATCTTTAAGGCAAAGGCTATTTTTGAGAGGTTATTTGGGGCTTATTGATATAACGACCCGCCTGGTCATTGTGCCTTTTTGAACCCCGTTCCCTTCAATAAAACTTTTCGTACTTGCTTTAGCTAAGTTACGACTTGCGAGGACGATTGGTTCGGGATTTGGAAGAGTTTTAGGTGAAATATGACCATTTAATTCCTTAATATTTTCTTAAAATAATAAGTTTGACTTTGGTCAATATTTTGATCAAACGGATTCGGATTCATGATTTGACGATCTCGGAGGGTCTGTAGGAAAATATGGGACCTGGGCATATGCCCGGAATCGAATTTCGAGGTTCCTACCCCGAGTAATGAATTTTTATTACAAATTATTAATCTAATATTTTAAGGATTTAAAGAAACTAATTAATGATTGATTTCCTAGGTATCAGGCTCGAATTTTGGTTCCGAAGCCCAGTACAGGTCCAAAATATCATTTAAGACTTTCTTGTAAAATTTGGTGTCAATCCGAGTAGTTTTAGGACGTTTTGGCCCGTTGGAGGAAAATTAAGAACTTGAAGTTCATAAGTTTCATTCATTTGGTTTTAGGGGGTGATTTCTATATTTAATGTTGTATTGGGTGTTTCGATAGTTCGAGTAGGTCCGTCTCGTAATTTCAGACTTGTCAGTATGTTCGGGCGGGGCCTGGGAGCCCCGATCGTCAATCAGACAAGGCTCGAGTGAAGTGGAAAATTTGAGAAATGGCTGAAAGATTGTTGCTTATGTCTCAACCGCATCTGTGGTTCTTGGGCCGCAGGTGCAGTTCTCCCATCACAAAAGCGGCCTAGGACGGTCCAGGACAGGAACCGCAGATATGGATCCTAAGCCACAGAAGCGGCTCCGCAATTGCGGCCTGGAGACCGCAGATGTGGTCCCATCCCCTTGGTCCCTTTTTCACAGATACGGCACCTTCTTTGCAGATGCAATCCCCTGACTGTAGAAACGGAAATCGCTGGGCATTGAGGTTCATTTAATATGGGCTCAAAGTCATTTTTACCATATTTTCACTCCTCCTTTGGGCGATTTGGGCGATTTGGAAAGAAGAACTTCACCTAGCACCTTGAGGCAAGTGTGTGTTACCTATTTCTAGTTCAATATCATTGTCTTAGGTAGATTAAACAGTTGTATTAAGGTGAAATCTTGGGGTTAGAGAAAAAACCTAGGGTTTTAATAAAACTTCGATTTAACCACGAAATTTGTCATGGAATTAATTAGAAATCATATATTTGTGATCCTCAAGTTGTTCAGAACAACTTCCTTCAAAAAAATTCGGAATCCGGGCACGTGGACCCGGGGTCGAATTTTTAGAAAACTTGCGCTAATGCTTGGAAAATTGCTTAAGTAGCTAGAATTCAATCTTATGAGTCTATATTGACTAGCTCTTACTTCGTTTAACTAGTTTAGAATAGTTCGGCTCTGAATTGAGGGCTTGGACTCGCTCTTGGTATTGGAAGTGCACTTTGTAGCGAGGTGAGTCTCCTTTCTAACCTTGTAAGAGGGAATTGTCCCCATAGGTATAATAATTGCATTAATTACCATTATATGCGGGGGCTACGTATGTACTAGGTGACGAGAGTCCGTGGGTAGCGACTTTTATGTTAATTTCGGGTTGTCTAGGACCCATAAGCATGATCTACATGATATTCTCGTAACTTAATGATAAATTCGAACTTTTATAAGCTATTTTGATTAAGGTGAATGAGACTAGTGAATGAACCTTACCCTATTTGGTCTTTTAAAAGAGAATATTTGGTATTCATGTGTATAACTACCCCTCATATATATAATATTGTTGCTTGTTGATGAGTTTATTAATATTTGACCGCGTCGCATGGGTGATTCGTGAGCGAGGTAATAGATGCATCTATGGTTCGATCCATTCGACCCTCGGCAGTGCACAATTTACTTTTATGTTGGATCGGGCCATACGTCCCACGGTGTTACTTGCGCATGTTTTTCTTAGCATTTTTCTTTGAGGGTTGAATTTAATATCTGCTTGAGTTATAGGTGAATATCCATGATAAAACTTGGGAAATAATTGTTAATCCATGATTACTAAATGCAAATAACTTGTTAAACCATGCTTGTTATAAATTCTTTTCACATTATTTGACCCTAGTGAGTATCAAGTCGACCTCTCGTCTCTACTTCTTCGAGATTAGACAGGATACTTACTGGGTACATATTGCTCATGTACTCACACTATACTCCTGTACTTAATTGTATAGGGTATGAGGTAGGTACATCTGGCTATCAGTTGGGTGCACGTCTCTGAGCGAATTCGAGACTTCTACGGTGAGCTGCTTCTCATTCATGTCGTTCAGTAGCCTGAAGAAGTCTTTCTTATGTATTTTTGTTGTGTGTTCCATTTCAGACTGTATGATAATGTGATTCTTTTGTATATTCCACTAGTTGTCCATGCCAGTAACACTAGGTCTTGGTACACACATTAGTAGACTGTATTATTTTGGAATTGTATAGTTATTATGATTTTTATTCGTCGTTTTTGATATATTTCAACATAAAGAATTATTTTCAACTATTTTGGGATAAAGGTGACCGAAAGTTTATCTAGTATTTTCTGGGTTGGCTTGCCTGACTATGGGGTTGGGTGCCATCATGACCTACTATGGAACTGGGTCGTGACAACATAGTATCAGAGCACTAGGTTCATGTAGGTCTCACAAGTTATGGGCAAACCCAATAGTCTTACAAAACGGTACGGAGACATCTGTATTTATCTTTGAAAGGCTGTAGGGTTTTAGAAAAACTATTATTTATTCAATTTATCTCGTGTAGTGGTCAATGTACTAAGTTTCCTTCTCTACTCTCTCAAAGATGGTGAGGACACAGACGGCCAATGTTCCATACCTGGACAGAGCTGCTCCCCCCGTTGCTCTAGGTCGAGGCAGAGGCCGGGAGGGTGCACTGGCCTGTGGTAAGGGATGAGGGTGTCCCAGAGTTATTCCAGTCACACCACCAGCAGATCTCGCTAGAGATCCTATTATTTAGGAGCAGGGCGAGGTGCTCGCAGCTGAGCCCACCCTGGCAAACTTTATGACAGCACCGAAATTTCAAGAGGTTATAGGCCGTATGCTTCGGTTCATGGATTCTATGACTCAGGCTGCTTTATTTCCAGCAGACCCAGCTACCTTATAGGCAGGAGGAGGAGCACAAACCCCTACTGCTCAGGCTCCTGTACATGCAGTTGCAGTGTATCAGACTCTGGGTGCGCTATCCGCAGATGGGGCCCAGCTAGTTGCTGTAGTGGTGCCCCAGCTCAGGCTAGCTGCGGATGGCGATCCACAGAAGTTATTGGATAGATGGACTAAGCTTCACCCTCCTACCTTCGGGGGTGAGTGACATGAGCATGCCCAGGACTTCATCGATAGGTGGAGGGACAAACTGCATAACATGAGAATATTGGAGTCACATGGAGTTAACTTCACTACTTTCCAGCTGGAGGGTAGGGCCTGTAGATGGTAGGAGTCCTATGTTTTTGGTAGGCCAGCAAGTTCTCCGCCCCTCACCTGGGGTTAGTTTACCCTTTTATTCTTGTATAGGTATATTCCACCCTCCGAGAGGGAAGAGCTACATCACCAGTTTAAGTATCTTGAGTAGGGACAGATGTCTGTGACCGATTGTGAGGCGAGGTTCTCTGAGTTGTATCGCGATGTACTCATGATACTTCACACAGATACAGAGAGCGTGCGGAGATTTGTTGCGGGGTAGCACCCCAGTATTCGAGCTACCATGGCCCGAGAGGTGGAGATGGGTAACTGAATATCAGTTAGTAGTAGAGATTGCTCGCATGATTGAGGGGTATCGCTTGAGGGGTAGAGAACAGATTCAGCAGGATAAGAGGGCCCGGGTTTTAGGAGAGTTCAGAGGTGCCCCGACTAGGGGTAGAGTTCACTTTGTGAGGGGCCAGCCTAGTAGACCCTCATATTCAGCACCACCAGCCCCTCCCCGAGGTGCTCCGCTGAGACCTTATTCCAGGGCGATGCTGGAGAGTTTTTACCGCCACCAGCTATTCAAGGTTACTTCGGCGGGTATTTTGGTTATCAAGATTCTTGTAGTGTTCACTTCAGCACTGTGACAGAGAGTTCATATCACCTATTGGCCATCCATGGTTCTTCTAGTAGGTATTCAGGTCAGCAGGATCAGACTCTAGGGCAGCAGGCTATGGTACCGAGAGTGTTCTATGGGTGTAGAGATCCAGGTCATCTGAAGAGAACCTGCCCCAGGCTTCGGGGCAAGGCAGTACAACAGGGTTAGCAGCCCATGATTTCAGCACCAGTTGGTGTATTGGAGCAACAGAGAAAGAATACTGGGCTAAAATTGGTGTATTGGAGCAACAGATGCGGGACCTTCAGTTTGAGAAAAGTGTGCAAATCGCGGCTGATGAAGGAGAGAAAAAGAATTGGCTCAAGAAAATGAAGCCTTGAAGGCACAGATTCGTCAAATGAAAATCGATGCTAGAAACAGAGAAAGAAGCGTGTCTGATGAAAGGTTGATCAAGGGATTGAAAAAGCAAATTTCGGATTGTCAGGAGGAGTTAGAAAAAGCCGAGAGGAACCTAGCAAGACTCCGAACACACTGGGCCAAGAAATTGAGGAAAAAGCCCAATATGTACAACAATTGAGAAAAGACTATGAAGGGACCATTGCCAACATGAGAAGAAAAGCAAATGCTCGGGAAGAAAAGCAGCTCGATTAGACAAAAAATTTCAGGCTGAAAGAGATCATTGTTATGAGATGATTGCTGAATTGCAAAAGGAAATAAAATTACTACAAGATCTTCATTTCCAAGATTCTCAAATACGTGAAGCTCGGGCACAACAGATAAGTCGACTTCTCCAGGAAAAGGGTCAAATTAGAGAAAAAATTCGAAGCATTGCACGATATGTTATTAAAGGATGTCAATATGGGGAAAAGATGGGGTATGAAACTTCTTCTGCAGTAGTGATGATATTTGTCCGACAAATTATGAATGATTTGGAGCAATTACAAAGGGGTCTTGCAAGCAGGCCTGC
>MU753910.1:2548-12992 GCA_026770625.1 Nicotiana glauca
TAAAATGGAGCTCAGAAACAAAATAGGCTCGTAACACAAACAAACACGTAATACAGGCACACATAATACTCAAAAGAAACAGCAGATATAGCGATTTTGAAAAAGGGGTTCGGAAACCCTAGCTTTTCGAGAAAAGAACAAACGTTGGAAAACTTTGGATTAACCGAAGCAATCGAGTAGTGAGTAGTGTAAAACAAAAAGAATAAACTAAAACATCGTTTTAAAAGACAGAGATTAAGAGACTTAGGCAAAAATTAGGGTTTTTTGCAAATAAAATCGGTGAGGTAAGGAACCTGGCCATGAAACTCTTTAATAATAGTGTTTATCACACCATTGGACTGAGAAACCACCAGAGAGTAGGCTGGAGATGAGCTGAGCAAGGCTTCCAGGGACCGTCTTGCATGGTGGAAACTCTTGGAGTTTCAAGTATGGAGGGAGCCGGTGAGATAAGATTTCACGACGGCTGACGATCGAAAGAGGCGAGGCCGGAGTTGGTCGGAGAGGCGGTGAGAGCCATCGGAGAAGATGAACTAGAAGGTTCTAGAGAGAAGAGGGATGTGAAGGGTTAGAGAGAGAGAGAGACCGGTCTCTGAATGTGAAGGGTTTAGGGGGGTTGTTTGATTTATTTTAGGTAAATGAATCTGGGTCGTTGATCTCAATTGATCAACGGCTCAGATTGAATTAAAGTTGGGCCGGGTTAATTGATTTGGTATGGGTTATTTGAGATGGGCTGGAATTGAGTTTAAAAATTGGGGTCAATTTTGGCTATATTTGAAATGAAATCTGGCCAAATTTTAAATAGCCAATTGCTCCCTTTTTATTTTATAAAATAGTAAGAAATGATTTGAAAAATAAATTGAAAATACAGAACTAATTAATAATATATAAATATTAATTTAAAAATACCAAAAATGATTTCATAATTATAAAAATGCGGTTAATTGTAACATAGGCTATAATTGTAATTTCATGCAATTTAGCTTTAGAAATTCCAAACAAATTTGTAAAAACATGCAAAAAATCATATTAATTTTATTTTGTTGTAAATATGAGAATGAAATATGTTATTTGCCAAAAAAATGATAATTTGGGAATAATTTTAGATTTTGTACTGTTAAAAATAGACAATAAATCAATTCTAAAAACCCCTTAAAATTTGAAAAAATGCCAAACCTTTGGGCATGCTTATATATGCATGCATATAATATTTTGAAAGTATTTGAGTATATATAAAAAAAATATATAGGGAAAAATTGGGTATCAACAAAGGAAATTTCCTTCTACGCAAACGCGAGACCCAGGCCGCGAACGAGAAGCTTTGGGGGGTCTTCCCTTCGCGAATGCGGGCCTTGTATCGCGAACGCGAAGGCTTATGAGCTTGGGCAGGGGGAGGGGTATTATACCCTACGCGAACGCGACCACCTGGACATGAACGTGAAGGCTCAAGGGGTTAGTGCTCCACGAACATGAGCCCATTTTCACGAACACGAAGGTCACTTAGGCTCAATTCATCATGAGCCTGTCGCGAACGCGTAGACCAAAAATCCACCCAGTTATTTTAAGTTCAAAAATAGAATGTTTTACGGGAATTCCACCATTTTTCATAAACTTCATATTCTCCGTACCTCTTGGGCGATTTTTGAAGAGGAACTTCACCATAGCTTCATAGGTATGTAATCAAAACCTCGTTTTCTTGGATTTTTATCAACACCCACTAGATTTTTAGGCCTAAAACATGAGATTATGGGTAGAAAATTAGCGATTTGGGTAGGGTTAGGGATTTTTGATTATTTGGGAATTTGACCTCGTTTTGGGGTCGAATTTCAAAACAAATTATATATTCGGGCTCGTGGGTGAATAGGTGATCGGTTTTGGTCCGAACCTCATATTTTGACCAAGCGGGCCCAGGGTCAAATTGGATTGTTTAGCATTTATTGATGTTATTAATTCGATTATGTCTAGATACAATTGATTTGGAGCCAAATTCAAAAGAAAAAGCGGTGTTTGAGGTTTGAGTTGGCCGTGGAAATTTGAGGTAAATGTTCGGTCTAACCTTAGCTTGAGGGATTAGGAGTTGTGTCCTATTTGCTATTTGCTTCTTGTTGAGTACGACGTACAGGCACGGTGACGAGTATCTATACGTTGGTGTCAAGCATGACTGTGAGTCTTAAATTGTAAATTATTGTGTTCTTAAGTAATACTACGGATGCTTAAATTGATGATTCTCGGTATTTAGCAAAGATTTAGATTGTTCTCGTGGAAATTACTTATGACTGAGTATTGGTGTTAGTTGAGGTAGCTAGATATTAGAACAAGACTGTTTATAGTTGTTTCTCCCTCGCCGGGACGTATTTACTTATACTGTCGATTTCCTTGCCGGGATAGTGTAGATCCTTATTGATCCCTTGTCGGGACTCTTGTTATGATTGTTGTTGATTGTATATTTGGATCAGGTTGCACGCTGCAACATTGTTATATTTGGATCGGGTTGCACGCCGCAACAATAATATAAATGGATCGGGTTGTTGTCATGACCCAAACTAGAGGGCCATGACTAGCACTTGGCCATACTTGCCGAGCACCAACGTACATTTTATCTAATATTCTTTATTATCTTTTAGGGCTGATGAGATCAATATAAATGGTAGACATGGATCATGGATAACCAACAATAAAATATGATGGAATGAACATACATAACATGGGATGACCAGACAATCAAGAAACTATATATAAGGTACGAGCTACCACGCTTCCATGAAAGACTATACAACAAAAATTCATCCGACAAGGCATACCAAACTATACATGAGTCGACACCTGTCTATGAGCCTCTAAAGGAACATAAGTGCTGCAACATAGCCGGAACAGAGCCCCGACATGCCCATAATATCTATAACAAAAATGCATACCAAGACCACGGTAAGTCCAGAGAAGGGATCTTGCCAATCACCACTGAACTGGATAGCCTACTGGGGTGGGGGAGCTGCACCTACCTGTTTATCAGGACCTGCAGCACGACATGCAGTATCCACAAATAAAAGGACATCAGTACGAATAAAGTACTGAGTATGTAAGGCAGGGAACCATAAGTACGAACAGTAATGTAAGCAGGGATACAACCTATAACATCTGGATATCTATGAGGGCTACTGACATGAAATGCATGATACATATGTATATATACATAAACTTTTAAAACAAATGCCTCTGTAGGCATCATAATCATCATATCGTACCCGGTCATAATAGGCTCGGTAAAAATATACCCGGCTATCATAAGGCCCGATAGAATCGTACCCGACCACGTGGAGCTCGGTAAAACCCAACTGATCAGTGGTTGCACAATAGGTGTCATATCCGACTGACAATAGCGCGGCTTTATAGAGTAAAATATATATATATATATATATATATATATATATATATATATATATATATATATAATATGCATGCTCGACTCGTGGAATCATGTTCTAAACCTTTCGGAGTGACGTAAGGTCGGTATCCTCTATACACGTTATTAGGACTAACTCTTCACCATGAACCATATAAGAATCAGGAAGTACCAACAACATTGATAACATAAGAAAAAGAGAAGTAACAACAACATCAATCATTCCATAAGAGGGGAAACAATGTAAGTACTACTAGCTTCTAAGAGTAGAGTATCTTTGGAAGCTTGTTCATTATATTATGTACAATCAGAGTCGTGCAAAAGAAGGAAAGGAATAGCCTCACATACCTTGTATATACTGCCCCAATCTCAAGCTATGCAATTGTCATGACTCCTTAGTCTACAATAAGAGAAACGATACTATCGTTATCATTCAAGCGTCATAACTATTATGTATCGACCATAATCTATTTTACGATGAAACGGACAGCACCTCCCCTATATATATGATTTCACACAATTCCAAATAATCACCAAACAGCCCAAACAACATCAATAATAATCATATTGAGCCTCCCAAAATAGTCCACGCACAACCTAATCACTTCATACATACGATGGCCACCGTAGTCGTGTCAAACGACCATGAAATGTTACGAAGAACTACCAGCCCACAACCCTACATATATATGGAATTTCTCCACACCCTTGCTCCTCCAAAACTCCAAAAAATAGTAGTAAAAACATGCATCCCAACAGCAACACAAAACAGCCTATAAAACAGTCGGCTACAAGTGAATAACTCGAACTCACGGCTTCCGATCACAGTCCCGTGAGGCCTTACATGTATAAAATGAGTTACCATAAATTCACAGCAGAAAAATGTATGAAGGAGAGAATTAAACTTACCTTTATTGTTGGATAACTCATCCCTTCCCTTGGTTCTTCAATATCTAGGTTTTACCCCCAATTAGAACTTGAAAGAGAGGGAAAATCGATTAGGGTTTGTAGATAATTTTTGGGAGGAAGTTTGCAGGAGTTTAGGTCTGGTTATTTGTGATATGTATTGAGGGTTATATTGCAGGATATAACCTTTAAATGGGCTCCTTGGCCGACCCAAAATTTCCTAGTTTTGGGCTATCATTTAACCAAGTAGGTGACATACCTACTTGTCACCTAGCAGCTTGTGCAGTCTTGCAAAAATGCCTATATCTCTCTACTCCGATATTTTATCGACAAACAGTTTATTGTGTTACAAACTAGACTCATAGATCTTTAATATGGTGGGTATATCACCCCGTAATTACTTGTAAATTGGTAGAAAAGCTTATTAACATTTGACCTAATGTTTAAGTAAAATTATGAACCTAAGTTGCGACAACTTTTGTCGACCTTTGTTTCATAACTCGTTTGAACTAAAGACTTATGATACGGATATTATATGATTCAAATACCTTAAAACATGACCTCTTGAGTGTATTAGGCACCTCTAGGTTTACCCAAAAATGCGGGTGACAACCTCCTTGATTCGTTTAACTTCTAATGCTTGTTAACGACCCTTATACACTTTTGTATCATTTAAGACCAATAGGATTAACTTCTTATCATCTTAAAGATTATCTCTTCTTGGATTTACGTCAAATACATTATGACATGAACTAACGTACGTGAATATGGGTTGTAATACCCTCCCCTCCTTAGGAACATTTGTTCTCGAATGTAAGAGTTTATGGGGAGTCCAAATCATCCTGGATTCCAACGGAAATTTCCGGTCAATTTTCCCCTATAAAATGGTCACTAGAAAAACTTGCAAGCAGTTAAGCCCAATGTATGGCCTCACAAGGCTACACAAAGCATTATGGATATGTACATTATCTGCATAGCACCATTTTGTATTAAGGAAGAGTATTCTCAAGTTATTGCTTACCTCATAGAGTCGTTTCACCTTCTAATATATCCTGCATTCCACCAGCATCCTTGTTATCTTCATTCGGTAATAGGTAAGGGTATTTAGACTTCATCTCCTCTTCTTCTTCCCATGTCATTTCTTCCATATTCTTATTCCTCCGCAATACTTTGACGGAAGCTAATCTTTTGTTCTCAGCTTGCGGACTTGTCGATCTACTATAGCCACTGGCACTTCTTCATATGATAGATCCTCTGTAACTTGTACATCTTTGATAGGGACGACTAAAGAAGGATCTCCAATACACTTCCTCAACAGAGATACATGGAATACCGGGTGGACAAATTCCAATTCGAATGGCAATTCTAACTCATAAACAACCTGTCCAATTCGTTGAAGAATTTTATACGGACCGATATACCATGGACTCAGCTTAACCTTCTTTCCAAAATGCAAAACACCATTCATCAGTGAGATCCTCAAGAAAACCCAATCACCAACCTCAAACTCCAGATCACGACGTCGGACATCAGAATAAAACTTTTGCCTGCTTTGTGCCATCCTCAATCGCTCCTGTATCACTTTCACCTTCTCAATGGCTTGGTGAATCAAATTTGGCCCATATAATTCTGTTTCACCGACTTCAAACCATCCAACTAGAGATATATATCTCCTCCCGTATAGTGCCTCGTATGGGGCCATTTTAATACTAGAATGGTAGCTATTATTGTAGGTGACTTCTATGAGTGGAAAATGGTCATCCCAATTCCCCTTGAAAGCTATAAAACATGCTCGTAGCTATTTTCAAGTGTCTGAATGGTACGTTCAGCCTGTCCATCAGTCTGCGGATGAAATGCAGTGTTGAGATTCACTTGTGTGCCTAAACCCTTCTGAAAAGGCCTCCAAAGGTTAGCCGTAAATTGAGCTCCTCGGTCTGATATAATAGATATCGACACACCGTAAAGCCTAACAATCTCCTTGATATACAACTTCGCATAATCTTTAGCCCTGTAAGTTGTCTTAACTGGAAGAAAATGGGCACATTTTGTAAGTCAATCAATTATCACCCAGATGGATTCAAACTTATGATAAGAGCGAGGTAATCCAATAATGAAGTCCATATTAATCACCTCCCATTTCCAGGTCGGAATCTCTATATTCTGAAGCAATCCACCGGGTTTCTGATGTTCTATCTTTACTTGTTGACAATTGGGACACTGGACTACAAATTCTGCAATGGACTTCTTCATGTTATCCCACCAATGCTGCTCCTTGACATCATGATACATCTTTGTCAAGCCGGGATGGATGGAATATCGGTATTGATGAATCTCGTTCATAATCTTCTCTCGCAACCCTGCCACATTAGGCACACATAATCGGCCCTGGTATCTCAGTGCCCCATCTCTTCCGATCTCAAAAGCCGTAATTATACACTGCTGAATGCTCTCTCTCAATCGTATTAAGATATGATCTTCATATTGTCGTGCTTTTACCTCGGCTGCCAAAGATGATTCTGATGTATTATGTACAGTAACACCTCCGTCATCAGACTCTAACAATCTGATTCTCATAGTGGCTAGCTGATGAAGCTCTTTAGTCAACCCCCATCTACCTGCCTCAATGTGTATTAAGCTTCCCATTGACTTACAGTTGAGAGCGTCTACCACAGCATTGGCTTTACCGGGATAATACAATATCTCGACGTCGTAGTCTTTCAGTAATTCAAGCCACCTACGCCGCCTCAAATTCAACTCTTTCTGCTTGAAGATGTATTGTAAACTCTTGTGATCTGTGTAGATATCAACATGGACTCCGTATAAGTAGTGTTGCCATATCTTCAAAGCATATATTACTGCAACCAATTCCAAATCATGGGTTGGATAATTCTTTTTATGCTTCTTCAATTGTCTAGATGCATAAGCAATCACCTTCTTACGTTGCATCAATACGCACCCCAAACATATACCTGAGGCATCATAATATACCACCTAACCTTCTGTTCCTTCAAGGAGAGTGAGCACTGGTGCAGATGTCAATCGATTCTTCAGCTCCTAAAAACTACGTTCACAAATGTTAGACCACTGGAACTTAGTAGCTTTCTATGTTAACTTAGTCAATGGTGCCGATATAGAGGAAAACCCTTATACAAATTGCCTATAATATCCTTCTAGCCCCAGGAAGCTGCGGACTTCTGATGGTGTTGTACGTCTCGGCCAATTCTTTGCTGTATCGATCTTTTGAGTGTCGACACTAATACCCTCGTCAGCTATCACATGGACAAGGAATTCTATTGAGTTAAGCCAGAATTCATATTTGGAGAGCTTAGCATATAACTTACGATCCTGAAGCGTCTGTAATACTGTCTGCAAGTGGCCCGCATTTTCCGCCTCCGAACGAGAATACACTAGAATGTCATTAATGAATACGATTACGAACATATCAAGATAGGGCCTGAATACAGTATTCATGAGATCCATAAAACCTGCTGGGACATTTGTTACCCTGAACGACATCACCAAGAACTCAAAGTGCCCATATCTTGTCCGGAAGGCTGTCTTTCGGATATCCTTCTCCTTGACCCTCACCTGATGATATCCTGAACGTAAGTCAATCTTGGAGAAATACTTGGAACCCTGGAGTTGGTCAAATGGGTCGTCAATCCTTGGAAGTGAATACTTGTTCTTTATAGTAAACTTATTCAACTGTCGATAGTCGATACACATCTGTAACGACCCATCTTTCTTCCGCACGAACAGGATTGGCACACCCCAAGGCGAAGTGCTAGGCCTAATGAAGCCCTTATCCAGCAAGTCTTTCAACTGCGTCTTCAACTCTTGCAACTCTACCGGGGCCATTCTGTATGGAGGGATAGAGATCGATTGAGTGTCAGGCAACGCATCAATGCTAAACTCAATCTCCCTTTCAGGAGGAAGGCCTGGGAGTTCATCTAGGAAAACATCTGGAAATTTATTGACCACGGGGATTGATTGTAGAGTAGGCGGCTTCGCCCCTGCATCCCTAACATGAACGAGATGATAAATGTAACCTTTTGAGATCATTTTCCTTACCTTAAGAGAGGAAATAAACCTACCTTTCAGTGTAGCAATGTTCCCCTTCCATTCAATGACGAGTTCACCAGGAAACTAAAACCTAACCATCTTTGTACGACAGTCAACATTTGCATAGCATGAGGCCAACCAGTCCATTCCCATTACCACATCGAAATCAACCATTTCGAACTCAATTAAATTTTCCGAGGTTTGACGACTACAAATCATCACAGTGCAACCTCTATATACCTTTCTAGCAATCACAGAATCTCTTAATACCGCAAGGGGTTTACTTATCAATTCAGGTTCAACGCCAAACTTATTAGCCACAAAGGGTGTAACATATGATAATGTAGATCTTGGATCAATAAGCGCATATACATCATAAGAAAACACAGACAAAATACCTGTAACAACATCTGGAGACGACTCGAGATCTTGTCGATCTACTAGAGCATATGTTTGATTTTGAGCACCACTCAAACTCGGCACTGCACCTCTACCTCTACCATGACATGTCGACTGCTGAAAACCCTATGGTGGAGGTCGAACTGATGAGGAAAAGCCAAACACAGATCCAGTCGGCTGAGCCATACTACCACCTTCTCTATTAGGACAATGTTGCATCATATGGCCAGGTTGTCCGTAAAAATAGCACGCATCAAAACCTCGACGCCACAGTCAAAAGTGGGCCTTGCTGCACTGATTACAACGTGGTGTTGGGGGTCTCGTCTGACTAGTATTTCTTTGATGTTGCGAGCCTGATTCCCGTGAACTCTGACCTGGACCAGAATAGGTAAATCGATCATATCGGGGCCTTTGAAACTGTAGAGGAGCACTAGCTACAGGAGGCGCCAAACTCCTCGAAGACTGGGGCCTGACGTTGTTGAAGTCACCAGAATACCCTATAAATCTCTCCCTCTTACGCTGGCCCCTATCTTGCTCCCTATTTGCCCTCTGCTGGCGCTTAAGATCCTCTAGGGTCTGGGCATAAGCCTAAATACAAGAAATATCCATGCTCTCTACCAAGGAGGTTGTCGTGCACAGTTTTATCATATGTAGTCCCAACCCGCTCACGAACAGATGCACCCTATCACTCATCTCGGCCACCATATGGGGAGCATACCTTGCTAAAGAATCAAACTTCATACGGTACTCTCGCACACTCATATTACCTTGTCTAAGGTTCAAGAACTTATTAGCTCTAGCTCGTCGTATCTCAACTGGCAAGTAGTGACGAAGAAAAGCCTTAGAAAAATCCTTCTACACAGTTGGAGTAGCGTTCGAACCCCTAGATCTCTCCCAACTATCATACCAGAGAACCCTTAAATTTCGTAGCCGATAAGAAGTCAACTCTACTGCCTATGTATCACTAGCATGCATAACCCGCAGTGTACGATGAACCTGATCAATAAAAGTCTATGGTTCCTCCTTGGGGTCTGATCCGGTAAACATTGGAGGGTCTAGATTAATAAAATCACGAACTCTTGTACTAACAGGTTTATCAATAACACCGGTATTCTACCTCTGATCCTGAGCAGTTACCAAGCTAGTCAAGAACTACACCGCATTCCGCATATCCTGGTCTGTAGTGCCAGACAGAGGAACAAGTGGTGTTGGGTGCCTTCTAATTTCCTCTGGAGGAGACGGAGTAGATGAGGTATGAGACAACATCTCACACTAAGCCTCACTTTGGCATGCTCTGGCTTGGGACACTTGACTGGTACCATCTCCCACAGCTGTATCAAGACGTCTACTAATTGTTTGCTTCCTAGTCGAAGGCATCGCTAAAAGAAAACAAAGTGAATATTAGAGACGAACACTTACGACTCAACTCAGCGCACGATCTAGATTCAGGAAGAAGGTAACAACCCTAGATGTCATGTAGCCTCCTGATTATAAATGTGGTGCACTACAAATCCATAATCAAGACTCTACTAGACACGGCTCATACACAATCCCTAGGAAAGACTTGCTCTAATACCAAGTTTATCACGACCCAAACTGGAGGGCCATGACTAGCACCCAGCCATACTTGCCGAGCACCAACGTACATTTTATCTAACCTTCTTTATTATCTTTTAGAGC
>MU753917.1:5144-26616 GCA_026770625.1 Nicotiana glauca
GGGGGGGGGGGGGGGGGGGGGGGAGGGGCAGAATTTAGAGTCTAGAAACAAGTGTAAGTGTAATAGAGGGGTTTAAGGAATGACAAAGTAGGTTGGTGGTCATGCCCAGCAACATATAATGTTGTCACAACCCTGACTAGCCCACTAGCCAAGCATTGGAATGTCTAGGACCTATTGAAGGTCAAACCATGGCCTGGGCAGTAATTGGGATACTGTCAGGCCAAGGTTTTAATTCAGCACATAACGGGGGGAGTTAAGGGGTAAGGATTTTCATGAAAGTAGAAGCAAAGAGAACAAAGAAATACTTAGCATCAACAGAAGAATGAGACTGCAAAATAAACACATAGGGATGAGAAAAAAATTTAAATAAAAGGGGCATACCAGTTTTCAGAAAGCTAAGCAAGTAGGGAGAAGTAGTAGATTTAGGGAAGCCAAGTTGCAATCAAGAAGAACTAGGGTGAGTTTAGAAGAGAGTTGTGGTGATTATAAATCGTGTGTTTTTCAAAAAGAATTGCCAAGTATTTATAATGCAGGAAAGAAGCAGAAACAGGAAAGAAATCAATCACACAAAGTTCCCTTTTAATTAGGGATTCTAAATTCAAATGGGCAAAAGTAAATAAGGAAAGAATTTGATCAAGAATTTTCCAAAGTAGTACGAAGAGGTTAAATGCATAGGAGTTATTTAAAGCAAAATCCAGTGGTACACAGTTTATGAAAAATAAGGAAAGGGAATCAATCATACAGTCAGTAAAAATAAAATTGCAGGCTTTGTTCGAATGAACCAAGTCCAGAAAAGAGAAGAAAGGGTTTTACTTAAAGAAAATCAAATAACAGTCAATCAACATTACTAGAAGAATTCGAAATCAATCAATAATTGGCAAGACCCTTTTTTGAAAGAAGAAATTCTCATATATAAAGCACACGAATATCAAACAAAAAAGAGTTGTCATGCTGATTAGAAAAGACTTTCATAGAAAAGTTAAGAGTTATAAACGAAGAGTTTCCAGTCCAATTATAAACTCACAATGAGTGTGAGAGTTCAGGGTTTCAAAGTAGAACCCTAGTCCAAACATCAAATCAAATTCGCCAATGAAAACCCCCAAATCCTAGGGTTTTTCAATTTGAATCAGATGCAGAGACAAGAAGACAAATAATAAGCCCAAAGGTCTCTTTTAAGATTCAAACGGGTAAAATAGCAGGTTTGAAACAAACATAGTGAAAAACTGACATAAAGGCCATGTTTTAAGAGAAGCTTGAAACTTAAACAAATTCAGAAGATAAAGAGGCAGCACAAAATTAAAAACAGTAGATGAAACATGTCTAAAATTCAAACAAAGGTCTAGTAAAGGCGAATAAATAACTAAGAGCTTATTGGAAAATACAGTAAAGAACATAGGGGTCACAAACACATAAGATTAACGTGTGAAAACATGAAATAGAAACCAGTAGAAGGAAGAATGGAGCACAATTGGGACATGCATAATCAAGCAAACATAAGAACATAGGAGAAAAATATGCGAGATAGATAAACAGAAACATATCAAAGACAGATTCACACGAAGAAGAGAAGAAAGAGTTAGATAAACATCTCAAAACTTTTCGGAAACCCTAAATCAAAGCAAAACAGATCTTGAAAGAAAAGATTGTGAAAAACATTTAAAACTTTCAGTAGAACACATATATAGCACAGATCTAAGAAAATAAATAGAGAAAAACCTCAAATAGCTTAAGTTTTCAAAGAAACCCTAGAAAAATGAAAAAGTCTTGGAAAAGTTAGATTATGGGTCGAGAGGTCAGGAATCAGACTTCTCGTGCTTGAATACGCCGGAGCATGGTCGGAGGGGCCATCGAACCATAGATCAAAGAAAGTATGGAGGAGAACCATTGAGGTCAGACCTCGAAGCTTCAAACAAACATGGTCTAATGGAGGAAGGGGTGAGTACATGCCACTCATGGCCTCAAAAGCCATGGATTCCGGTGAAATTATGGTGGAGAAAAGGTCGGAGACGACTAGGGTCAGAGGAGGATATAAGATTTCGATAGCATGGGTGCATTACTAAAAAAGGATGGAAACTAATTAAGTGTTGAACCAAGTGCACCATTCAAATTTTATGGAGCATGGGTGCCAATACAAAATACCGGACAAATTTTAGAAAATACGTACATAAAATATCTAATTTGACCGACGGACAATGGGTGCACGTACCCCGTATTCCAGGCTATAGATACGCCTCTGACTAGGGTTCCGAAGAACCTTCGAGTGAGTTTTGAGAGTGGAGAGCGTTCAAGGGCAGCTGAAATATGGAAAATGAGGGATTAGGGTAGGTCGTTTGGGTTTAATTGTGGAAGAGTTAATTATGGTCATTGATCTGTATGATCAATGGCCTAGATTTAAAAGGGTAGGTGGGAACCGGGTAGGGCCATTTGGATTGGGTTATGGGTTGGGTCGAATTAAAAAATGGGCCGGTCCGGTTGGGGTTAGGATAGGGTCTGTTAAGGGTTAAAATTGAAATGTAAAAAAGGTTGTAATTGAAATAAAATGAGGCTAAATGTTAAATAGCCAGTTTTCCCTTTTATTTTATAAAAAATAGAAAAAATGATTTTAAAAGCAAATTAAAAGTACTGAACCAATTAATAGTTATATAAACATTAATTAAAAAATATTGGAAATAATTTTACACTTATAAAATACTATTACTCGTGAAATAGGATATAGTTTCAATTATATGCAATTTAGTTTTAAAAATACCAAATAAATTTGTAAAAATATACAAAAATCACCTTAATTAGATTTTGGTGTAAATATAATAATAAAATAAATTATTCTCCAAAAATAATAATTTTGGGAATAATTATGGGATTTGTATTGCTAAAATAAATAATAAATTGGTTTTGAAAATCCTTAAAAAATTTGGAAAAAATACCAAAGCACTTGGTATGCTTATGTATGCATATATATGTTATTTTGAAAGTATTTTGAGTACTTGAAATACATAGGGAAAATTTGGGTATCAACAATAACCTAGAAGAACTAAGGGTTTATCTCCGGCTGAAAACTTGTGCTCTTTAACCATAGTGGTGGCATAACATAGGCTTCCAAAAACTCTCAAGTAACCTAATGAATTTGTATTTTATACAGCAACACATAGGGTGATTTAATATTCAAAATAGATGTAGGAAACCCATTAATGATGCATAAAACATTAGTGACACATTCACACCTACATCTTGCTGGTGTAAATGTTTGAAGCATCATACACAAGTTGTATCCAAGATGTATTATTTCTTTTTCTCTACTATTCTATTCCATTGTGGAGTATAAACACAGCTACCCAAATGTATTATCCCATAATCTTAAAAAAAATCATTGCATTGCTTGTTAAATAATTCAACACTATTATCAGTTATAACGATTTTAATTACAATGCCAAACTTAGTTTTTATCATAGCAAAATATATTTATAAAATTACTATTCACTTTTGAACTGAAGCAAATGCACCCAAGTATATCTAGAATTAAAATCCACAATCATTAACAATAAATGGTTTCTATCAGGAGAAAAACTTATAAGGACCCAATACATCCATATGTAAAAGAAGTAAATAACTGTCATTTCTACTTACACTTCTAGGGAAAACTAATCTAAAATGCTTAGCCAAAAGGGCAAAAAGTACAATCATTGTTTACAGACATATCAACAATCTTATTTTGAAAAAAACAATATGTTTCTCATAATGCTAAAAGAGGCATGGACCAATCTTTATTCCATACGAACGCACGTTATCTTTCACACTTCTTCTTTCCCAAGATCTTTGGATTTCAGTTTAATATCCGGCTCGGTAAGAAAAATTAAGAACGCCTACCCTGAAAATCACAGAGAAAATAGTACGGTTGATCCAATGGCCGCGATACCGCAGGATCCTGATAAAGCATCTGGATAGGTTCAAGCAAACGCGGGCTTGCAAGGCACGCAACAGGTCAACAAAGCCTCACGCACCAATGATAGCATGCAGCGTGTTGACCAACAGGAAGCCCGAAAAACTCCAGTCTGAGTAGAATAGGAAGTTAGTCTTCATGTTATTTTTGAAATGTTACAGGCACGACAGTTGGCTATCACTTGGCTGCAAAGTTTCCCAGAGACTCCCAACACCAGCAGCTCCGGAAACAAAGATCCGTAAAGTGTAGAGTGAAAGTGCTCATCGCTGGGAAAAGATGGGTCAAGGGAATATTCCCAAAAGGACACCCTCACGTATGACGCATTGGTAACACCCTCCCTCATTTAACCTATTTCAAATAAAGCATGTGTTCATGAGTACAGGTAGTTCGACCTGCTATACCGACGGTGTTAAGCCAAAGCCAATAGGGCAGTTCGGACTAACAAACAAAATCACTCCCACTCCTCAAATCTTTGGTGGATTCCGGATGTCGATCGCCACAAAAACCAGGGAGGCCATTCCCTCTATACAGCCCGTCTGAGTTCGGGCTAGAATGCTGAGCCCGCGAAGCGCGGACATTTTATTCAGATAAAAACGGGCGTGATGCCTAGAGGCGACTCCGACCCCGCTCTACCAAAGGGATGAAACCCCTCGAATAAGGTGGGAGTAAAGTACTCGACATGCAGCAACACGTGACGAGAGGAAATCCCTCACGTATGACCCATCGCCGGCATCGATGCCTCTGCCCTCGAAGAGATCAAAGAGTAAGCAGAACCGCATATTCGGCAAAGCCTGGTCAAACATAGAAAAAGGCTATATCGGGGCTCACGCCTCGAAACGTCGCCTACGCATCCCGTAGCCAGGAAGAACTACTCCGCTCCTTTGTCATTTTTTTCTTTTTACTAACCTGTATGCAGGCAGTTAGCCGAGCCATTCAAAAGTTTTAAACTATACTCGGAGATCCGTGGCCATTGCGAGCCGTCCCGAGCTCTCTTTCCTCAACTGGGTTTCCAACCTAAAGAAGGTCCCGCCAGCAAAATTATTAGCAGAACAGCATACCTCCAAGAGAGGGATCCGACGAGATCGCAGTCCTTTCTTCTACAGTCAGACGACATGTGATGGCCTTCTCTTAAGGACACCATTTCCTCGGATTGGCCAATAAATGGCAAGCTAAGTTCCAAACCAGAATCATGTAAACAGATTAGATAATCAAAGGAGCCGGTATATATTTACGCCAAGCAATAAAGAATACCTTTTCGGCATTTCATATTTCAGAAGAGGCGATATCAACATCTCGAAGTAAATGCTTCTCCATCGAATGCGTCTCGAGGTACTCGGATACTTAGCAACGAAACTTTGACACCCGCACGACCCCAGGGTCGGAACTCCGGGCTCATCAAGCCCCTATAAGGCAACTCCGAGCTCACAAGAAGCGGTCTTCAGGCTTAAACAAACTCGATGACTCAGAGACTACCGTTAATCGCCATACAATTAGAAAACCTAAAACTGTAAGACCCCTAGCAGGCAGCCTCAGCGTAACCAGATCTATTCTACAAACTATAAGACCTCAATAGGCATGGCAAACTGTAAGACCTCAATAGGCATGTGAAACTATAAGACCTCAGCAGACATGAAAATCACAAAGTTTAGGCTATATGTCGCATTTGTAAGAATCCCTAAAGGGCATACCCTCGATGTAGATGCCTAAACTATTACTTGGGATCAAAAATGGCTACGGCCAAACGCAGATGACTACGATCAAACGGCTGATACAGCCAAAATAACGCGACTCAAGGATGCTCGACTGTTGCTAAAAATTGCAGGCTACTACTCTGAATATAGTTCAAAAATAGCCGATTAAATCAGGCTTCCCTCAACAGGCAAAAAAGAGCTCCGACCACGAGGACTCCAAATTGTAAGAGCGTCGATCTACTCGACCTACGAGCTATAAACCTTACGAGGTGCTCAAAATATCGCCGACAACAACTTGAAATCTATGTTCTTCTAGAACCGATGATGGGTCAGGCAAAAATACTCCAAAAGACCTTAACAAGCGGAAACAAAGCCAATAAAAAGCCTATGGGCAAAAACAGCATAACAACCATTATTGCCAGCTAAGCAAGCCTACAAGCCTCATATTGAAAGGTCTCTACAATCAAACAACATATGAGCCATTGTCGCGAACTTGAAAATTGACAACTTGAGGATTAAAATGAGCTTGAATCGTAACCCGATTCGGAGACCGGATCCAAAATAGTTAACTATGCAAGCCTTCGGGTCACATACTAAAAGGTCTCAATGACCAAACGGCATAAGTGCCACTGTCGGAGGCCAAAAACTCAATGAAATTTGAGGGTAGATTACAGCTCGAGTCGCAACGCTGCTCGGAGATTGGATCCAAAAAGTTGCAATATGCCTAAGGGTGCGGTATAAAAGCCTCTATCATCGATCGAAATCTCAAGAAAATTTAAGGGTCGATTATAGCTCGAATCGCAATGCGACTCGGAGACTGGATCCAAAAAATTACAATATGCCTAAGGGAACGACATAAAAGCCTCTATGCTGGTAGGAATCTCAAAGAAAGTTAAGCGTCAATTATAGCTCGAGTCGCAACGCGACTCAGAGACTGGGCCCAAAAATAATTAAACTACAATACGCCTAACGACATGACTCAAATGATATCGTCGTTCGCCAATTAAATCTCCAAGATACGCATCCGCGAGGTCACTTCAACCCAGAGCAAAAAGGGCCATCATCCGCCACCCATGCAGGCAGGAAAGAGCTTAAGGATCGATTGAAGCTCGAGTCACAACGCGACTCGGAGACAAGACCCAAAATAGTTGGAGCAGCAAACGGCCAAGGGAAAGACATGAAATCAAATACTACATGCCCGCATGGGCACAAAAGAATCAAGGGCAACAAGGCTCGAGCCAAAGCCCGACTCGGGGACAAAGCCTAAATAGCCAGTCCACGCACGAAGGCCCGGACACCAGTTCACGCCAAAGATCATGCTTAAGAGCCCCCGATCTGTTCGATTGGTTCTGGATCTATGAGGACCTCGCCAAACACCAAAACCAGTCAGCCCAATCGAAAGCAACATCAAAAAAAAGGTACAGGAGAAATAAAGCTTCAAATTCCTTCTTATATATTACATGCACGAAAAAGCGCATTCTCCACCTACAAGCATGCCCTACCTATATCAGAGACAAAGCGAAAAAATAGCAAAATCCACACTCTACGCTACAAATTGTCAAATTCCCCCTCCGTAATGTCAACAAGAAGAGATAGATCATCATGTTTGTCCACCATGCCCGAGCCAATTCCTCTAATAGAACAAGCCCCTTGCACCGACCTCCTCGAGTACCGCACTCCGGGATCTACAGCGAACATATTCCTCGATCCTTTTTCTCACGGTCGAGGGCTTGCTTCAGCTCAGCTTGGACATCAGCAACATTTTTCATACGAATCTCCATCTCACGATCAGCCTTGTTTCAGCTTAATGCTACTTCTGCCCGGCCATCAATTCTCTTGGCTCTGACCTTTGAGATATCATATTCAAGTTTCCCAATCATATCCGCTTGAACTTTGGCGTTGTCAAGAGTCAGGCTGAGTTGGACCTCGAAGGCAGGGACCTTAGCCGAGGTGCTAATCTCCTCTAAAGCTCGATCCTGCACTTGGGACCTTAGCTCCTCACAAGCAGCTCTGACACGGTTCACGTCGCCTTTTAGGTACTCCAAGGCATCTGCCTTTTTTGTAACTGATACGGCAAGAGGAAATTAGCCTTAAGGTTAGAAAGGAGAGAAGCATGTACTACAGGAAATTACCTTCCCCATCAAATAGCTCTCATAGTTTGAGCTACGGTACGCCTTATATCGCCAATACTGTAGCTCAACTTCCTCCTCCATCTAATGGAGCCTAAGGGATTCGCCCTCATCAAGAATTTTATGGAGCTTGGCCCCTTGACAGAGCAGCTCAGACATAAGCCTATCACAGGCCTATACAAGAAAGGCTCAATAGAGGAAGGAGGACATGGGATGCAAGGAAACTGTGCATAAACTCACCACAAAGTAAAGCTGATAGATTTCTTGAAATCAGAACACACTCAGTTGATCCTAGCCCTGGGACCCCAGAAGAACCGACCTCGGGCACGGCATGTTCGCCTAAAGAAACTGTTGGCTGGGAACCAGGCACTCTGGGAGTAGCAGACTCGGGCAACATCCCGTTCTCGAAAATCTGATCCCGATCAGCAACGTTAAAGGTTCCATCGAACCATGAGTGTCGATCCCTCTTATTTCTATTGTCCCTCAGCCCAGAGGCCAACGATTCTTTCCCCTCTTCGGAAAAGACATTGCGTCGCCCCAAGGAACCACCTGATATCTGCAAAAGGCGAATCTAGTACAAATGAAATGGGAAAGTGTTACCTCGGGTATACGAAGGAAAGGAAAAGGCAATATACGCACATACCTTTGTATTGCGCTCCCCATCTGCCACAAAGATGAGCTCACCGCCTGCGCTCGTCACAGGACGAAAGGGTCACCAGCCTTCGGACCCGATCGGGCAGATCATGGACTTCATCCTGTGTCCAAGAAGTTGTTGCAGCAAGGGAGACAACATTATTACTCAACTGGCTTTCGGTATATGCGGAATCTAAAAAAGTGACAAGCATTTCACTCACGTGCATGATTCCACCCTTCAGGAAATGGCAAAAACTCCACACGGATAATGTCGGTCGTCCGGACCCGGACAATCTAACTGGCCAAAACTTGATCCCCGCCTTTCTCGTCATCAACAACAAAGGACGTGGGTAACCAACACATCATAATTAGCCGACCTCTATGATGAAAGGGTTGATATAGCTTGACGAGATGATCAAACGTGAATTCAAGCCCGACCTTCTCCAAGAAGAATCTCATTATCAATGACGTTCGCCAAAATGAAGGATGAATTAGTGCTAGGGTAACCGATACTTCAAGGAAAAATCAAGCACAACCCTATCAGGGGGGTCAAATGTAAAAGGGTATAGGTGCACACTCAAGAACCAATTAGTAGAGTCTGCGATGCCCACATCTGGGGAAAGCACATGCAGTGTTACCCCCTCGCTCCACCCCCAGTACCTCATAGCCATCTCCAAGTGTTCCTCTCTTATCAAGGACGCCTTCTCCAGAGTGAAATCCATCAGCTCCTGAGCACCAGAGGCAGCGCCCCCCGTAACCTGCCAGATTGGCTCCGAAGTGGTTCCGATGACTATGGTGAAACTAACAGGTCAAGGCAAGGGTGCGCACCAACGTTTTTTGTTCCTGAAGAAATGAAGTACCCCGTGCCAAAGTAGAAAGGCGACTATCTAAAAGTAGTAAAGTCTTGCCAAGGAGCTGAAGCTGCTATATATACGAGAAGCAGTGCTGATTTCCCTGCCCAAGGCAAGCCCCGAGAAGCTAACAGCCTCGATGCAAATCTACGGGTCGATACCCGATCCAGAAAGCATCTTCCGATAAGAAGTCAAGACTCGAAAGGCCATTCATATTATCTCCATGATCGAGGCAGCACTCTACGTCAAGACCCCCGGCCCAAAGAAGTCAGGCCTCGGTGAGTTTTAAACGCTGACACATGATGTAAGGCAAGCACCTGCTCTCGTAATCCCCTCTTCCAGAAAAGAGGAATAAACATATGAAGCTCCAATTGCTAAAGCTCCATGAAAGACCTAGGAAGCACCCAAACACAAGTAAACTCCTCAGCAAAAGTCAATCCTATACATTCTTAAAGGGTTATCTACATCAAGATCAATAGGAACCCCGGGTACCAGAAGATGGCCTTCATCTAGGATAACGTTCCCAAAGGCCCCACAATTCGATGCACAATATCCAAACAACTCGAAGGGCCTCGATAGCTTGGACCTATCAGATTAATCCAAGATTGGTCCGAAGTACGACGATGGGTCGGAGGAGGTCCATGCTGATCAGCAGAAGATCAGAATGAAAGCTCCTGCTCAAGTCATACATCAACGGCCAACAAATAAGCGAAGGCATTCAAAAAGCCTCGAAGGGCATGAGAGCATACAAAAACAAAACAAAGTACGAAAAGCAGAAGTCAGCAAAGTATTTTTTTTCATAAAAATTTGCGAACAACAGCCCCCGAAGGGTCGATACATACAATACAAAAGCCTGCAGGAGTTTACACATAAATCGGAAGAACGGAAAGATGTACATATGATAAAACTCAGATGCTCGGTCCGCCCTCAAGCATCCATCTCCGGTATCAGCATCCTCGGCCGCCGCACACTCGAGCACGTATCCTCGAGGGTGACTCCTTCTACCTCCACCTCCCATAGGCTCCTAGATCAATCCCCGGAGGGATCCCCGCCGGAGAAGATAAAGAAGAGGAAAAGGAAGGGAGACAGAGGAGGCAGAGAAAAGAAATATGGCCCGCCGAAGCCAAAGGTTGAAGATCGGCGGGCCCCAACCTCAACAGCCGGTAGTGCCACTTTATCCCTTGGGAAAGAAAAAACCCTAGGGATGAAGTGCCACACCAGGCCTGGGTAGGAGAGTGAGCAGCAGTGCATAATCCGAATAGTTGTCTACATAAAGGGGAAACTGGCTCCCCATTCCTCATCACTTGGGGCCAGCTGTAACAGCAAAGGCCAGCATACCAGGAACCATAGTAACAACAGGACATCACACTTATGTTCAACGAAGGAAGGCCACGACGCAGTCTAAGAGAACTCCTCCAAACGGCCTTGAGATTATAAGCCCCTAACATGATTTTCAAGGGTAACAGAAGATGATAAAAAGTAAAAGGCAAGCATGCCAACGTAAGCATTGAGATAGGGAAAATGAAGCCAAGTCACCTCCATTTATAGGGGACAACGACAAGGTTGTCGAGGCTTTCGAAGATTGAATAAATGCAGTTAATGCATCCATGGGAAATTGAACAGACGGTGGTACCTGTACCTTGGGAAGTAAGAATCAGGGAGTGCACTGAATGAGGTCTAAAATCACAAACCCGTGGATGTCTAATCACCACGAAGCTTGCTCCAGGGGCCACATCATCGATATGGAGTCACCGAAAAAGCTCAAGGAGTCCAGTGTCAGAATCATTTCCCATCACTTTGTTATTGGAAATGCGGAGATTATTTGTACGTGTCAAAATCAGAAGACTTGATTTCTCGCTATCAAAACATTTCGGAAGCATGCCACGGGACCCCGAGGGCGGGAGGCCGCAATCGAGTTCTCAACCTTGGGGTTCGTCGAAGCCCGACTCGGAGGAAACGAAGAATGAAGCCAGGATAGAAGGGGAAGTCGCCTAGGCACATGGCTATGCCTGACATGCCTAGCCTACCCAGAGCCTATACTGAGGCATCATGTCAAGCCATACCATCACCATACTTTGTAATTAATATCCACGTACTTATAGCCGAGTCTCCACTCATATATAATGGGGACTCACCCTACCTTGTAAGGGACTGATGTTGCTCCATTTCTCCACAAGTGTAATAATATATATCTCTCTCTCTCTCTCCCCCCCTCTCTCTCTCTCTTTTTTTCTAAGTTGTTCATTCTCACTGGACCAAGGCCGCCTTAGCGTTTATCATTTTCTTATTTTTTCTTCACTATATTGTCCAATATTGGTAGAATAGAGCCTTGATTAATCATATTTCTGCCTGTTATCCAATTCCCAATTGTCCCGGTAAATCGATTTTGGTTCGAGCCTTGGCCTTGGGGTCCCCATCGATCAGCCTTGCATACGGGCAATAGGCCCCTTTGGTCTGATTACTGCCTCGTTTTAACTCGCTTTTCCATCATTATACTTCATGTTCTTAGCATTAATCGCTCTAACAACTAGCGCGGGAATAGATCACGTATTTTTAGAATTCCATTTATAAATTTGAATGTTGTTCCCATTTGCACGGTAAACAAGATCTTTTCAAATTAGTAGGAGTCCAACTCAATTCTAGAACCTAAGACCATAGACTCTAAGTCATCCTTATTGTTGATACTCAAGTTTTCCCTATATATTGTTAATGCACATATACTTTCAAAATAGCATATATGCATACATAAGCATGCATAAGCTTTTTTATAATTTTTCTATAATTTTGAAGGCTTTAAATTGCATTTAAATTTTTTAAAGTCAATTTATATATATTTGCAACACTAGCCTTATTAATGCACAATTATGTTATTAATGCATAAAGGGGTTTTTTATATTTTTAAAATATTAAACAACTCTTTTTAATCATTTTCACTACACGAATTATTTTTTAGAAATCATTATATTATTTTTTAATAATTATATAGTACTGATAATGGCTATTTAAAACTTAGCCTATTTTATTTCAATTTCAACCTAAATCCTAACCCAATCCTATCCCAATACCCAACCAAATTTCTAATTAGAAATACCCGACCCACACCCCAAATGCCTGATTCGGTCCCCTCACCCTTTAATCCTGGCCGTTGATTACAAAGATCAACGACCACTATTCCTCCTTCCCTTAATTTAACTACCCTATAAGCCAAAAACCAAATTCATTTCCCACCTTATACCGCCGCCCTAAAATCCTCTCTACTCGCAAAAATGCTCTCAACCTAAACCCTAATCTCCAAACACCGATCCCCATCTATGGCCATCTCCGGTGACCTATCATCATCTCTTAGGCCTCCAATGGCTTCTGTCATGTTATTCTTGCCATCTCTAAAGCCCTCAAGGGACCAGGTTCATGCCGACATGCATTTAGGGTTCATCTCTCGCCTGTTCTTAACCATTCCAGTGTGATTTTTAGTGAAATTGTTCTATATTAGCCACGATCTATGGGTTTCTAAACAGGTTTCTTCATCTCTGTATAGTTCTTTTCGGAACCCTAATTTCATTTCTAAACCTCCTAGATCTGTGCAGGTCTAGGATTATTCGAGTTTGTTTTTTGTGTTTCTTATAATAGCCTTGAGATTCATTACAAGAATCTTATGATTTCAAGTATTTTTCATCTTGTTCTAAAATTAGGGTGTTCAGAATTTCTTTTAAAACTTTGTTGGATGATTTTTCGTGTTTAAACTTCTATTTCTCACATATTTTGGCTGATTCTATGAGTCTACTACAACCTTAACTCGACTACGCTGAAAGCCGTAATTTTTGGATTCTTCGTTTGGTTTTTGAGTATTAGCATGACTGACTAGTTCTCGCTTTGAGTTCTTGTAATTTCTTGTAACTGTCTTGCCTGGATATGCTTCTACTGAGTTTCTTAGTTTAAGCTTTCACTGATTCTATGTGCTTGTATTCATCTTGACTGTTTACATCAAGACCTGCATCTTTCTCATTGAATCGGTATTGTTTAACTTTTATTTTTGCTAGAGTTATGTGTCGATTCCTAACTATCCTTGTTTTACCTTACTTATATGCTAATATGCTAACTTTTTTTGTGACTTTTTCTTTGATTGAGCTATAAAATATTCTGAATTGCTTATTTCTTGGGTTGATTTGAACACTTTACCTTAAACTTTCAATTCTTACCTTTCTACTCAATTCTATTGATTTGCTTGCCTTAATTAATTTTCCCTTACATTGTCTGCATTATTACTTGATTCTTACTGATTATTTTCTTAATTAGAAATTTCTGAACCTAGCTCTAATTACATGTTCTATACTTGAAATATTTGAAGTCTTTCCTTATTTGTTATACTCCATATATGTATGATTTTTTTCCTTACTTGTCACTTGCTCTTTACCGTTTGAACTAATTCCCTTAATTAACGGATGACTCGAACTGATTTTACTCTGAGTTCTAAAATTACTGAACAATTTTGAATCTTATACCTAGCTTTCAAACTACTATATATATTTTTTCTCTTCTACAGTCGTAGACACGAACTGACATTAGTTCACATCTCTCATACACTCAAAAGCTATTCTGCTTTCTTTCGTTACTTACTATTGTTATTAAATTAGCCAGCTGCAAGTCAAGGCTAATTATTGCACTCTCCTGTTCTTCACCATTTGTTACTCTCTTTAGTGGTATATTATGATTTTAAATTCAAGCTTTCAAACCAATGTGTTTTCTACTGCTTCAGTATTCATATTCCTAATATGTTTGTATCTATTATTTTGTTGTTCAACATGCAATTGACCTATTACTTCACCTAGTTATGCCCTACCCCTTCTAGGATCAGCATGTCTTATGAACTTGTAGTTTGTGTAAATTTGATTCGAACCTGTTTTTGAATGACGGTTTACTTGCTATTTAGTCTCTAGTATGAACATTTCTTTGCAAAGTAATTTTTGTTACCCTAAGTTGTCTGATTCTATGTTGGTTATGAAATTTTTATAGTGTTGTATCATTAGCTATCCCCAATACCATGAACCTCCTAAAGCACCTCTAATTCTATAACTATGTTCTAATTAGCACCCCTGAATCCATGTCTTACTGTTTGCACTGTTAGCTACCCCCTTAATTGCAAAGACGTTTTTTACGTGTATTATGTGTTCCCATCCGTAATTACCCCTGTGTGAAGGGTTGTTGTTTGAGTGTTGCTGAACCTGTTTTGGCTCTATGTTTGATCTGTTATTTGTTTGATTACACAACTTTTGTCAATAAACTATTTTACTGAATAATTCTCCTATTTTATAAAACTACAACTGAGTTTTTTTCGAATACTACTTTCTTATTAAAACCTTTTCCGAACTATGTCAAACACTCTCACTCTACTCATAGGTACTTAAGTACTGCCCCTCCAGTGTGTGACTGCCTTGGGATCCCCGTGAGATCCCTCTGAACTCTGATACATTGGAGTTGGCTCTTCCATACTGCACTTACTCAGTTGTGGTTATAAAGTCTAGGTATGAGCACTGCCCGGGATTCTTGAGATCCTTAGGGAACTCTGACGCACCTAGACAATGATATTGTCTATGGAATTGGGCATTTGAGGCTATTGGAGGCTTGGGATTTAGGCCCGCTTGGGCTCCCTATAGTTAACTTCTTCTTTTCATTATTGTTTATGTAATTTATTCAGCTAGTCTGTAATAATTAAAAAAAGGTAGGTAGCTATATCTGATGGGTAATTTGGGTAGAGACCATGCCTATAAGATTGTGTTAGTGCACTTGCTATGTTTGCTTTACTTTCACAATATTAGAGACCATGCCTATAGGATTGTGTTAGTGCCCTTGCTATGTTTGCTTTATTATCACAATATTAGAGATCAGGTCTATAGGAATTAAATAGATTCGATAATAGAAATCATGTCTATAGGTTTAAAAAAACTTCATAAATAGATACTACACCTATAGAGTGTAAAGTGATTGAGTTCGATTTCTACTACTGCATATATTTACATTTGTCTCACTGAAATCAGCTCTTAACAATTAGATACCATACCTATAGGAATTAAAATTAGAAATTCTGCCTGTAGAATTAAAATCAATTTAGTTACACAAGTCAGTCTAATTCATGTTAGTTCACTTTGAAATTGGCCTAATTAACCGTCTGCTTCTGTAATGGAGATTTTAAAACACTGCATTAATTTACCATTGTTAGAAAGCATGTCTATAGGATCTCAAATATCTGTTTAAAACTGTTCACTATTTTACTACATCTACGTTGTTATCATGCTCTTAGGACATCGCTATTCTGCGTTTAGGCAAGCCTTAGGGCGATTCAAATTCTGCAACTCTGAAGTTGTGCTTTTGCTACTTAAAATTGTCCAGATTTAATAGAGTTTGATCAGTAAGTAAGTTAAATAGGATTTCTCACCCATTGTCCTAATTCAACACTATATAACCCTTGCTCACCTAGATATCATGTTCTAAGATTTTCTCTTAAGTATTTGAATGTTGTTTGAAGACGTGCACTTATTTGTTATGTTTGAGGAGGTAATTGTGAGCCTATAACTTGTTTCTTTAAATGCAGTCCTAACTGTTCTTGATTGACGCCTAGATTTTTATCCTTTAAAACCGTAGGAAAGTCTAGAACTGTCCAAAGTGTGCACGGTGAAATCTGGGAGACTGATTTCTCCTCGACCAAATACCTCGAAGGGCGATCTCCGAAGCTTGGGACCTCGAGTCAGTCATTCCCCTCAAGAACGGCTAGTACTTTGCCAAAGATAGTGTTGGCCAAAACCTCAGTGAACGTAGAGATCTATCGACGAATGCAACCGGAGTAGATCAGGTCTATTTAGGCGACTCGACATTAGCCCACGCACACAACGCAGATCTAGCCGGTTTTCCCATCCTATTTCTTTTATCATACAACGTATCTTGTACTGAGATTGGACTTTTCCCTTTCTATAAAAGGGGAGTCGTTAAAACACTGTAAAGGCAGATCTCTAACCATTCGACTCAAGTGCAATAATATCATCTCTCTCTTTCTCCTCTCAAACTCCTTGCCTTTACTGTTCTTTATTTATCACTTGATATTAGCCCGAGAATACCTCGATATCCATCGCTTTTATACCTGTTTTTTATCATATAATTTAGTTTTGGTTATAAGCAGCTTTGTTTGATTGTATCTTCAACTGTTATCTTATCCTCAACTATCCCCGATAGCCCGGATTCGATTCTAAACTCGACCCCGAGGTCCCCCATCAACCAAACCTATATCCGGGTAGCAGGCCCTTTGGTTGAGTTATTATCTCATTTTAACTCGTGTTCCATCGTTAAATTCCATACTATTAGCATCAACTGCTCTAACAACTAGCTCGGTAATAGATCACATATTTTTAGAATCCCATTTTACAAATTTAATTGTCATTAGCATCTTCACGGTAAACAGTTTGGCGCCCACCGTGGGGCTAAAAATAATAGTGATTATTTTCTTGCTAGTTTCATTACACAAACGCATATCATCTTTCAGACTTTTCTTGTCCAAGATCCTTTGATTTCAGGATAAAATGTTTAGCTCGTTAAACGGAGTGGAGAACGATCGCCTCGAAGATCACGGGGAAAATGGTGTAGCTATCCCGGCCGCCAAAGCACCACTACAGAATCTCGATAATGCACTCGGACCGATTCTAGCGGATGTGGACTTACAGGACACACAGCAAGTCAACGAAACTTCTTACACCGACAGGAGGTACGACACAACAACCGGTAGGAAGCCCAAAAAACCCCGGCCCTAGAAGCATAGAAAGTTAGTCTTCACATTAGTTTTGAAATGTTGCAGGCACAACAACTAGCCATCGCTCAGTTGCAAAGCCATGTGAGAACTCCTAACATAGCAGCAGTGGAGACAGCTCCCCCTGTTGAGCAAATACCCGAAAGATCAAGTAATAACGGGTCAGCGGTTGACCCCGCCATAGTGAAGATGCTGGAGGATCTTACCAAAAGGATCGAATCAGAAAAAAAAAATGATTGTAGGCAACGATAAAAAAGTCGAGACCCATAACTCTCAAGTGGATCATATCTCGCGAGGACCCCCGATCCTAGAAGGTTTGGATTCGAAAAAATTCATACATAGGTCATTCCGCAAGGAAGCGACCCCGAAGCCTATTCCCAAATAACTCAGAAATGCCATAACTCCCTTAATACAATGCTACCACTGATACTAATGAGCATGTCATCGCCTATACCTACGCAGTAAAAGGCAACGATATGACGAATGACGAGATCGAGTCCGTGTTGCTGAAGAAATTCTGAGAAACACTTTCGAAGGGGGCCATGATGTGGTATCACAACTTGGCTCCCAACTAAATAGATTCATTCGCTATGCTAGCAGAATCCTTCATAAAGGCACACGCGGGAGCCATCAAGGTAGCAACGAGGAAGACCGACATTTTCAAAATTAAGAAAAGAAAGAATGAGATGATGCGGGAATTTGTGTCCCGCTTCCATATGGAACGAATGGAGCTGCCACCTGTCTTCGATGATTGGGCATTACAGGCCTTCACCCAATGCCTAAACGAACGAAGCTCGGTGGCCTCGAAACAGTTGAAGCAGAACCTTATCAAATATCCGGTCATGACCTGATCGAACATCCATAACTGGTACCAGTCAAAGATCAGGGCCGAGGATGACCAACTAGGAGCCCCTTTCGGCTCAGTGTACCCAAACATACACATGGTAAAAGAAACGAAACCAAACAAAGAAAGGTACCAGCCGTACATCGAAGACAGGAGGAATGTCCTAAGGTGAAACCTACCTCACAATGATCGAAGGATAGATTGAGGACAGGACCCTCGAAGACTCAACAATAGAACCAGGTTTGATTGAAACATAGCACCAGCAAATGCACCCCACTTATCAGAATAAAAATTTTGCGTCGATGCTTCAGACATCGTGTTCACTGTCAGCAAGATCAGGGATGCTAAATGGCCAACCGTTACAGTCAGACCCTTCGTAGAGAAATTACAACTTAATATGCGAGTTCCACAACACGCATAGTCACAGGACCAAGGATTGCCATCAGCTACGAGAAGAAGTGGCTCGGCAGCTCAACAAAGGGCATCTCCAGGAATTTCTCAGTGATCGGGCTAAAAATTAATTCCGAGAGAGGGAGGCAACCAAGAAAAATGAGGCAAACGAGCCGCAACATGTAATCCACATGATCATGGAGAGCGTTGATGCCCTGCAGGAACCCAAAATGAGAAGAACAAAGATATCCATCAACAGAGAAAAATGGACTCGAGGGTATATCCCCGAAGATGCCCTTACATTCAGCAAAGAAGACACCGAGGCCCTGTCTTCATCCCATAACGACGCCTTGGTAATCTGCTTTCTTGTAAATTCTTTTCAGATAAAACGTGTACTCATGGATCTAGGTAGCTCGGTCAATATCATCAAGTCGAATGTGATAGAACGACTCAGGCTGCTTGAACAAATTGTGCCCGCCACTCAAGTCCTCCACATATTCAATATGGCAAGCAAAACAACGAAGGGAGAAATCATCCTTTCGGTTACCATGGCCGGCATAACTTAAGACACCAAATTCCATGTCATCGATGGAGATATGAGATATAATGCCTTATTTGGACGGCTTTAGATACACTGCATGAGATCAGTACCATCCATCCTTGATCAGGTGATAAAATTCCCAACAAAGGATGGGATCAAAACTATCTACGGGGAATAACACGCAGCAAGAGAAATGTTAGCTATATACAATGTGGTACCAGCGCTAATGCCTCCACCCCTGAATGAAACCACGAGCAGACTAGGTCTCGCCCCTGATCGAACTTGACAAAACAAAGTAAAGATTCATGCTGCATCTCCACCTCCGGGCAGTTATAATAGACCAATCCCAAGGCGTCGCCTGTATATATAGCTTTAAGGTACAACCATTCCTTTTCTTATATTATTATTCAAATCGGGAATTAACCTTCGAACAGGCACCCAACCAGAAGCTGTTGGGACGCTAGTGCTACAGAACCCCGAGGCCTCAAACGCGCACCCATTGTTCTTTTTTCCTTAAACCGAGTTTTTATCTAAGAAAAAAGGGATTTTATCGGCAAGGTTTTTAACGAGGCAACATCTGCAAGCCACCTAAAGGGGAACTCCGCAAAATATTCAAGACTAACCCCGCGGCAGGCTTTTGAAAAAGCGAGAGGGCATTCCTCCATGAAAGTGGCCCACTCGTATGTATTTTGGAAAACGCCAAATGAGGTTCCCTGTAGGAAAATGATGCATCAAAACGCCGATGTAATCAGGCCTTGTCAGCAAAAACATGTAATATTATACCAAGTAATAAAAAAATATCTTTTGTCAAAAGGGAGGAGGAACTCCATCTCAGAGTAAGATAACAAATCTTTTCACCGGAAACACCCAAAAAATGCGGGAACGGGTGGAAGCAGTTCAAAACACTCCAAAGGGCCTCCGAATCGAGGCTATGAAATCTCAAGATTCTCCAGGAGGGACAAACCCGCAAGCTATTAGCTTTGGCCCGATATAGGCCAACCTAAAACAACAAGGTATATTGCAACAATGGATCAAATGATATCTTCCAGTGCTCCGTTCTCCGAACAGGGAAGTCATAGTATATTCTCGGCAGGGGTCCCTTTACCAAATATATCCCGAAATACTTGGAGACTTAATGTTAGACAATTTGGCACTCGCACGACCATAGGGTCGGAACTCCGGGCTCATAAAGCCCCTAAAAGGAAAATCGGAGTTCACAAGAAGTGATCTTTACGCTTAAACAACTTGATGACTCGGAGACTATCATCATTCACCAAGCGTTGGAAACTGTAAGACCCCTAGTGTGTAGGCTCGGCATAACCAGATCCATTCTACATGTAAACACTGTAAGACCTCAACATGCATGACATACTGTAAGACCTCAACAGGTATTAAAATACCGAAGTTTAGGCTATACGTCGCATTTGTAAGAATTCCAAAAGGGCATACCCCTAGTGTAGACGTCTAAACTATCACTCGGGATCAAAAAAGGATACGGCCAAATGCACATGACTACGGTTAAAACGGCTGATAAAACCAAAATAACGCGACTCGAGGATGACCGACCGTCGCTAAACAAAAATCACAGGCTACTACTTAGAATATAATTCGAAAAGAACCGATTAAAATAGGCTTCCCTTATCAAGAAAAAATGAGCTTCGACTATGTCATCTCCAATTCACAAAGGCTTCACCCTACTCAACCTACAAGCTATGAACATTTCGAGGTGCTCAAAATATCACTAATAACAACTTGAAATCGAGGTTCTTCCAGAACCGACGATGAGTCAGGCAAAAATCTTTCAAAAGACCTTAAAAAGTGGAAAACAAAGCCTACAAAAAGCCCACGGGAAAAAATAGAGTAAGAGCCATTGTCAGAAGCTAAGCAAGCCTACGGGCCACATATTAAAAGGTCTCTACAAACAAACAGCGTAAGAGCCATTATTGCCAGCAAAATTGACAACTTGAGGATTAAAGTGAGCTCGAATCGTAACTCGATTTGGAGACCATAGTTAACTAAGCAAGCCTACATGCCACATATTAAAAGGCCTCTACGACCAAACAGCGTACGAGGCACTACCGCCATTCAGGAAAACGAAGCCACTTAAGGGTCAATTAATGCTCGAATCATAACACGACTCGGAGACTAGACCTGAAATAAGTATAAACTACAATATGACTAAGGGCACAACATAAATGTCATGATCACCAGCCGAGTGAGCCTCCAGGCTACCCACTGTAAGGTCATTTTAAACCGAAGCACGAAAGGCCATCGCCTTCCACCCATGCAGGTAGGGAAGAACTCAAGGGTCAACTAAAGCTCGAATCGCAACGTGACTTGGAGACTGGGCCTGAAGTAGCAAAACTGCAATAGGCCTAAGGACATGGCATAAATGCCGCTGTCACCAGCAAAGTGAGCCTCTGGTCCACCCACCTATAAGATCACTTCGACCCAGGGCACAAAAGACTAGCATCATCTGCCAATGCAGGCAGGAAAAATCTTAAGGGTCAACCAAAGCTCGAATCAAAACTTGACCCGGAGACTGAACCCAAGATAATCTAAATAGTGAAATACTTAAGGACAAGAAAGGAATGTCACACCTCTTTTTTACGGCGCTTACACCCTTGCGAAGGGATATAATAAAAAGAGTTTTTCCAATTAAAGGAC
>MU753920.1:6944-18354 GCA_026770625.1 Nicotiana glauca
ATGGCCTGGGCCAGACGTTGGTTTGGGCCTGGGTTCTTTGCATTTTTAGCCATTTTCCCACTTTTCTTGCCTAGCCAACACTAATTTAAACACACTTTATCAAATTAAAGGAGATGAAAAATACACACCTATTAATTAATAGACTAATAAACAATGCAAATCACACATTTTAACTTAACTCAAATGACAACAATGCAATAATGCATATATTTTGTAATTTTTCTTCTGACCACTTTATGGTTAATTAATTTAAAAATGCATGCAACACGTATTTTTGTATTTTTAATTAGTTCAAACAAATAAACACACATACAAGACGCTAAAGAAAGACAACACATAATCACAGAACTCAAATGCGATACAAAACTATTTTATTTTATACTTTTGGGAGTAGTTGTCGTGAGAGCAAAAATCACGTGCTCACAGCAGGCACTTAGTCACTTAGTCTGATTCATAGATCGAGTGAGGTCGAATTGAAAAATTTTAATGGCTAAGGCACTTAGGCTAAGTCCCAGTTCGAGTGAGGTCGAATTGTCAAACTTTAATGGCGAATGCGGTTACCGTGAGTCCCAATTCGAGCGGGGTCTAACTGTCAAATTTTGATGTCGAAGGCACTTAGCCTGAGTCCTAGTTTGAGCATGGTCGATATGTCAAATTTTGATGTCGAAGGCACTTAGCCTGAGTCGCAGTTCGAGGGAGGTCGAACTGCCAAACATTGATGGCGAAGGCACTTAGCCTAAGTCCGAGTTCGAGCGGTATTGAATTGTCAAATTTTGATGTCGAAGGCACTTAGCCTGAGTCCTAGTTTGAGCGAGGTAAATTGTCAAATTTTAATGGCGAAGGCACTTAGCCTGAGTCCCACTTCGAGCGAGGTTGAACTGTCAAACTTTGATGGCGAAGGCACTTAGCCTGAGTCTAGGTCAAGAAGGTCCGAACTGTCAAATTTTGATAGCGAAGGCACTTAGCCCGATTCCCAGTTCGAGCGAGGCCCAACTTCAAATTTTGATGGCGAAGGCACTTAGCCTGAGTCCTAGTTCGAGCGAGGTCGAATTGTCAAATTTTGATGGCGAAGGCACTTAGCCTGAGTCCCAGTTCGAGCGAGGTCGAATTGTCAAATTTTGATGGCGAAGGCACTTACCCTAAGTCCCAGTTCGAGCGAGGTCGAACTATCAAATTTTGATGGCGAGGGATTTTAGCCAGAGTCTCAGTTCGAGTGAGGTCGAACTGTCGAACTTTGATGACGAAGAAACTTAACATGAGTCCTAGTTCGAGTGGGGTCGAACTGTCAAATTTTTATAGCGAAGGAACTTAGCCCAAGTCCTAGTTCGAGTGGGGTCGAATTGTCAAATTTTGTTGGCGAAGGCACTTAGATTGAGTTCTAGTATGGGTAGAGTCGAATTGTAAAATTTTGATTGCGAAGGCACTTAGCTTGAGTCCCAGTTCGAGCGAAGTCAAACTGTCAAACTTTAATGGTGAAGGCAGTTAGTGTGAGTCCCAATTCGAGCGGGGTCTAACTGTCAAATTTTGATGTCAAAGGCACTTAGCCTGAGTCCTAGTTTGAGCATGGTCGAACTGTCAAATTATGATGTCGAAGGCACTTAGCCTGAGTCGCAGTTCGAGCGAGGTCGAACTGGCAAACATTGATGGTGAAGACACTTAGCCTGAGTCCGACTTCGAGTGTGGTCGAATTGTTAAATTTTGATATCGAAGGCACTTAGCCTAAGTCCTAGTTTGAGCGAGGTCGAACTGTCAAATTTTGATGGCGAAGGCACTTAGCCTGTGTCCCAGTTCGAGTGAGGTCGAACTATCAAACTTTGATGGCGAAGGCACTTAGCCTGAGTCCAGGTCATGCGGGTTTGAACTGTCAAATTTTGATGGCGAAGGCACTTAGCCTGAGTCCCAGTTCGAGTGAGGTCCAACTGTTAAATTTTGATGGCGAAGGCACTTATCTTGAGTCTGAGTTCGAGGGAGGTCGAATTGTCAAATTTTGATGGCAAAGGCACTTAGTTTGAGTCCTAGTTCGTGTGGGGTCGAACTATCAAATTTTGATGGCGAAGGCTTTTAGCCTGAGTCCCAGTTCTAGCGAGGTCGAACTATCGAACATCGATGGCGAATGTACTTAGCCTGAGTCCTAGTTCGAGTAGGGTCGAAATGTCAAATTTTGATGTCGAAGGCACTTAGCCTGAGTCCCACTTCGAGCGAGGTCTAGTCGTCAAACTTTGATGATGAAGAAACTTAGCCTAAGTCCTAGTTCGAGTGGGGTCGAATTGTCCAATTTTGATGTCGCAGGCACATAGTCACTTAGTCTGATTCATAGTTCGAGTGAGGTCGAATTGCAAAATTTTAATGGCGAAGGCACTTAGCCTAAGTCGCAGTTCGAGTGAGGTCGAACTGTCAAACTTTAATGGCGAAGGTAGTTAGTGTGAGTCCCAATTCGAGCGGGGTCTAACAGTCAAATTTTGATGTCGAAGGCACTTAGCCTGAGTACTAGTTTGTGCATGGTCGAACTGTCAAATTTTGATGTTGAAGGCACTTAGCTTGAGTCGCAGTTCGAGCGAGGTCGAACTTCCAAACATTGATGGCGAAGGCACTTAGCCTGAGTCCGAGTTCGAGCGGTGTTGAATTGTCAAATTTTGATGTCGAAGGCACTTAGCCTGAGTCCTAGTTTGAGCGAGGTCGAACTGTCAAATTTTGATGGTGAAGGCACTTAGCCTGAGTCCCAGTTCGAGCGAGGTCGAACTGTCAAACTTTGATGGCGAAGGCACTTAGCCAGAGTGCAGGTCAAGTGGGTCCGAACTCTCAAATTTTGATGGCAAAGGCACTTAGCCTGAGTCCCAGTTTGAGCGACGTCAAACTTCAAATTTTGATGGCGAAAGAACATAGCCTGAGTCCTATGTTCAAGTGAGGTTGAATTGTCAAATTTTGATGGTGAAGGTACTTAGACTGAGTCCCAGTTCGAGCGAGGTCGAATTGTCAAATTTTGATGTTGAAGGAACTTACCCTGAGTCCCAGTTCAAGAGAGGTCAAACTATCAAATTTTGATGGCGAGGGCTTTTAGCCAGAGTCCCAGTTCGAGTGAGGTCAAACTGTCGAACTTTGATGACGAAGAAACTTAACATGAGTCCTAGTTCGAGCGCGGTCGAACTGTCAAATTTTTATAGCGAAGGCACTTAGCCTGAGTCCCAGTTCGAGTGGGGTCGAATTGTCAAATTTTGATTGCGAAGGCACTTAGATTGAGTTCCAGTTCGCGTAGAGTCGAATTGTCAAATATTGATTGCGAGGTCACTTAGCTTGATTCCCAGTTCGAGCGAAGTCGAACAGTTAAATTTTGATTGCGAAAGCTTTTAGCCTGAGTCCCAGTTTGAGCGAGGTTGAACTATCCAATTTGATGGCGAAGGTACTTAGCCTGAGTCGTAGTTCGAGCACCGTTGAAAAGTCAAATTTTGATGTCGAAGGCACTTAGCCTAAGTCCCAGTTCGAGCGAGGTCCAATCGTCAAACTTAGATGACGAAGAAACTTAGCCAGAGTCCTAGTTCGAGTGGGGTCGAATTGTCCAATTTTTATGTCGCAGGCACTTAGTCACTTAGTCTGAGTCCTAGTTCGAGCGAGGTCGAATTGAAAATTTTTGATGGCGAAGGCACTTAGCCTAAGTCCCAGTTCGAGTGAGGTCGAATTGTCAAAATTTAAAGGCGAAGGCCGTTAGCGTGAGTCCCAATTCGAGCGGGGTCTAACTGTCAAATTTTTATGTCGAAGGCACTTAGCCTCAGTCCTAGTTTGAGCATGGTCGAACTGTCTAATTTTGATGTCGAAGGCACTTATCCCGAGTCGTAGTTCGATCGAGGTCGAAATGCCAAACATAGATAGCGAAGGCACATAGCCTAAGTCCGACTTTGAGTGGGGTCGAATTGTCAGATTTTGATGTCAAAGGCACTTAGCCTGAGTCCTAGTTTGAGCGAGGTCGAACTGTCAAATTTTGATGGCGAAGGCACTTAGCCTGAGTCCTAGTTTGAGCGAGGTCGAACTGTCAAATTTTGATGGCGAAGGCACTTAGCCTGAGTCCCAGTTCGAACGAGGTCGAATTGTCAAATTTTGATGGCAAAGTCACTTAGTTTGAGTCCCAGTTCGCGTGGGTCGAACTGTCAAATTTTGATGGCGAAGGCACTTAGCTTGAGTTCCAGTTCGAGTGAAGTTGAACAGTTAAATTTTGGTGGCGAAGGCTTTTAGCCTGAGTCCCAGTTCGAGCGAGGTCGAACTATCGAACGTTGATGGCGAAGGTACTTAGCCTGAGTCCCAGTTCGAGCAGGGTCGAAATATCAAATTTTATTGTCGAAGGCACTTAGCCTTAGTCCCAGTTCGAGCAAGGTCCAGTCGTCAAACTTTGATGACAAAGAAACTTAGCCTGAGTCCTAGTTCGAGTGGGGTCCAATTGTCCAATTTTGATGTCCCAGGCACTTAGTAAGTTAGTCTGAGTCCTAGTTCGAGCGAGGTCGAATTGAAAAATTTTGATGGCGAAGGCACTTAGACTAAGACCCAATTCGAGTCAGGTCTAACTGTCAAACTTTAATAGCGAAGGCAGTTAGCGTGAGTCCCAATTCGAGCGGGGTCTAACTGTCAAATTTTGATGTCGAAGGCACTTAGCCTGAGTCCTAGTTTGAGCATGGTCGAACTATCAAATTTGGATGTCGAAGGCACTTAGCCTGAGTCACAGTTCGAGCGAGGTCGAATTGCCAAACATTGATGGCGAAGGCACTTATCCTGAGTCTGACTTCGAGTGGGGTCGAATTGTCAATCTTTGATGTCGAATGCACTTAGCTGAGTCCTAGTTTGAGAGAGGTCGAACTGTTAAATTTTGATGGCAAATTCACTTAGCTTGAGTCCCAGTTCGAGCGAGGTCGAACTGTCGAACGTTGATGGCGAAGGCACTTAGCCTGAGTCCAGGTCAAGCGGGTCCGAACTGTCAAATTTTGATGGCTAAGGCACTTAGCCTGAGTCCATGTTCGATCGAGGTCCAACTGTCAAATTTGATGGTGAAGTAACTTAGCTTGAGGCCCAGTTCGAGTGAGGTCGAATTGTCAAATTTTGATGGCAAAGGCACTTAGTTTTAGTCCTAGTTCGCATGGAGTCGAACTGTCAAATTTTGATGGAGAAGGCACTTATGTTGAGTCCCAGTTCAAACGAAGTCGAACTGTTAAATTTTGATGGAGAAGTCTTTTAGCCTGAGTCCCAGTTCGAGCGAGGCCGAACTATCGAACGTTGATGGCGAAGGTACTTAGCCTGAATCACAGCTCGAGCAGGGTCGAAATGTTAAATTTTAATGTCGAATGCACATAGCCTGTGTCCCAGTTCGAGCGAGGTACAGTCGTCAAACTTTGATGACGAAGAAACTTAGCCTGAGTCCTAGTTCGAGTGGGGTCGAATTGTCCAATTTTGATGTCGCAGGCACTTAGTCACTTAATCTGATTCATAGTTCGAGTGAGTTCGAATTGAAAAATTTTAATGGCGAAGGCACTTTGCCTAAGTCCCAGTTCGATCTCAAACTTTAATGGTGAAGGCAGTTAGCGTGAGTCCCAATTCGAGCATGGTCTAACTGTCAAATTTTGATAACAAAGGCACTTAGCTTGAGTCGTAGTTTGAGCATGGTCGAACTGTCAAATTTTGATGTCGAAGGCACTTAGCCTGAGTCGCAGTTCGAGCGAGGTCGAACTACCAAACATTGATGGCGACGGCACTTAGCCTGAGTTCGAGTTCGAGTGGGGTTGAATTCTAAAATTTTGATGTCGAAGGCACTTAGCCCGAGTCCCAGTTTGAACGAGGTCGAACTGTCAAATTTTGATGGCGAAGGCACTTAGCCTGAGTCCCAGTTCGAGCGAGGTCGAACTGTCAAACTTTGATGGCGAAGGCACTTAGCCTGAGTCCAGGTCAAGCGAGTCCGAACTGTCAAACTTTAATAGCGAAGGCAGTTAGCGTGAGTCCCAATTCGAGCGGGGTCTAACTGTAAAATTTTGATGTCGAAGGCACTTAGCCTGAGTCCTAGTTTGAGCATGGTCGAACTGTCAAATTTGGATGTCGAAGGCACTTAGCCTGAGTCGCAGTTCGAGCGAGGTCGAATTACCAAACATTGATGGCGAAGGCACTTATCCTGAGTCCGACTTCGAGTGGGGTCGAATTGTCAATCTTTGATGTCGAAGGCAATTAGCCTGAGTCCTAGTTTGAGAGAGGTCGAACTGTCAAATTTTGATGGCGAAGGCACTTAGCTTGAGTCCCAGTTCGAGCGAGGTCGAACTGTCAAACTTTGATGGCGAAGGCACTTAGCCTGAGTCCAGGTCAAGCGGGTCCGAACTGTTAAATTTTGATGGCGAAGGCACTTAGCCTGAGTCCATGTTCGAGCGAGGTCCAACTGTCAAATTTTGATGGCGAAGGAACTTAGCTTGAGGCCCAGTTCGAGCGATGTCGAATTATCAAATTTTGATTGCAAAGGCACTTAGTTTTAGTCCTAGTTCGCGTGGAGTCGAACTGTCAAATTTTGATGGCGAAGGCACTTATGTTGAGTCCCAGTTCGAACGAAGTCGAACTGTTAAATTTTGATGGAGAAGTCTTTTAGCCTGGGTCCCAGTTCGAGCGAGGCCGAACTATCGAACGTTGATGGAGAAGGTACTTAGCCTGAGTCCGAGTTCGAGCAGGTTCGAAATGTTAAATTTTGATGTCGAATGCACTTAGCCTGTGTCCCAGTTCGAGCGAGGTACAGTCGTCAAACTTTGATGACGAAGAAACTTAGCCTGAGTCCAAGTTCGAGTGGGGTCGAATTGTCCAATTTTGATGTCGCAGGCACTTAGTCACTTAATCTGATTCATCGTTCGAGTGAGGTCGAATTGAAAAATTTTGATGGCGAAGGCACTTAGCCTAAGTCCCAGTTCGAGAGAGGTCGAACTGTCAAACTTTAATGGTGAAGGCAGTTAGTGTGAGTCCCAATTCAAGCGGGGTCTAACTGTCAAATTTTGATGCCGAAGGCACTTAGCCTGAGTCTTAGTTTGAGCATGGTTGAACTGTCAAATTTTGATGTCGAAGGCACTTAGCCTGAGTCGCAGTTCGAGCGAGGTCGAACTGCCAAACATTGATGGCGAAGGCACTTAGCCTGAGTCCGACTTTGAGTGGGGTCGAATTGTCAAATTTTGATGTCGAAGGCACTTAGCCTGAGTCGCAGTTCGAGCGAGGTCGAACTGCCAAACATTGATGGCGAAGGCACTTAGCCTGAGTCCGACTTTGAGTGGGGTCGAATTGTCAAATTTTGATGTTGAAGGCACTTAGCCTGAGTCCTAGTTTGAGCGAGGTTGAACTGTCAAATTTTAATGGAGAAGGCACTTAGCCTGAGTCCCAGTTCGAGCCAGGTCGAACTGTCAAACTTGGATGGCGAAGGCACTTAGCCTGAGTCCAGGTCAAGCGGGTCCGAACTGTCAAATTTTGATGGCGAAGGCACTTAGCCTGAGTCCCAGTTCGAGCGAGGTCCAACTGTCAAATTTTGATGGTTAAGGCACTTAGACTGAGTCCCAGTTCGAGAGAGGTCAAATTGTCAAATTTTGATGGCAAAGGATCTTAGTTAAAGTCCCAGTTCGCGTGGGGTCGAACTGTCAAATATTGATGGCGAAGGCACTTAGCTTGAGTCCCAGTTCGAGCGAAGTCGAACTATCAAATTTCGATGGTGAAGGCTTTTAGCCTGATTCCCAATTCGAGCGAGGTCGAACTATCGAACGTTGATGGCGAAGGTACTTAGCCTCAGTCCCAGTTCGAGCGAGGTCGAAATGTCAAACTTTAATGGTGAAGGCAGTTAGCGTGAGTCCCAATTCGAGCGGGGTCTAACAACCAAATTTTTATGCCGAAGGCACTAAGCCTGAGTCTTAGTTTGAGCATGGTCGAACTGTCAAATTTTGGTGTCGAAGGCACTTAGCCTGAGTCGCAGTTCGAGCGAGGTCAAACTGCCAAACATTAATGGCGAAGGCACTTAGCCTGAGTCCGACTTTGAGTGGGGTCGAATTGTCAAATTATGATGTCGAAGGCACTTAGCCTGAGTCCTAGTTTGAGCAAGGTCGAACTGTGAAATTTTGATGGAGAAGGCACTTAGCTTGAGTCCTAGTTCGACCGAGGTCAAACTGTAGAACTTTGATGGCGAAGGCACTTAGGCTGAGTCCAGGTCAAGCGGGTCCGAACTGTCAAATTTTGATGGCGAAGGCACTTAGCCTGAGTCCTAGTTCGAGCGAGGTCCAACTGTCAAATTTTGATGGTGAAAGCACTTAGCCTGAGTCCCAGTTCGAGCGAGGTCAAATTGTCAAATTTTGATGGCAAAGGAACTTAGTTAAAGTCCCAGTTCGCATGGGGTCGAAATGTCAAATTTTTATGGCGAAGGCACTTAGCTTGAGTCCCAGTTCGAGCGAAGTCGAACTATCAAATTTTGAAAGTGAAGGCTTTTAGCCTGAATCCCAATTCGAGCGAGGTCAAACTATCGAACGTTGATGGCGAAGGTAATTAGCCTCAGTCCCAGTTCGATCAGTGTCGAAATGTCACATTTTGATGTCGAAGGCACTTAGCCTGAGTCCCAGTTCGAGCGAGGTCCAGTCGTCAAACTTTGATTATGAAGAAACATAGCCTGAGTCCTAGTTCGAGTGGGGTCGAATTGTCCAATTTTGATGTCGCATGCACTTAATCACTTAGTCTGAATCGTAGTTCGAGCAAGGTCGATTTGAAAAATTTTGATGGCGAAGGCACTTAGCCTAAGTCCCAGTTCGAGTGAGGTCGAACTGTCAAACTTTCATAGCGAAGGCAGTTAGCGTGAGTCCCAATTCGAGCGGGGTCTAACTGTCAAATTTTTATGTCGAAGGCATTTAGCCTGAGTCCTAGTTTGAGCGAGGTCGAACTATCAATTTTTGATGGCGAAGGCACGTAGCCTGAGTCCTAGTTCGAGCGAGGTCGAACTATTAAACTTTGATGGCGAAGGCACTTAGCTTGAGTCCAGGTCAAGCTGGACTGAACTGTCAAATTTTGATGGCGAAGGCACTTAGCCTGAGTCACAGTTTGAGCGAGGTCCAACTGCCAAATTTTGATGGAGAAGGCACTTAGCTTGAGGCCGACTTCGAGTGGGGTCGAATTGTCAAATTTTGATGTCGAAGGAGCTTAGCCTGAGTCCTAGTTTGAGCGAGGTCAAACTGTCAAATTCTGATGCCGAAGACACTTAGCCTGAGTCCCAATTCGAGCGAGGTCGAACTGTCAAACTTTGATGGCGAAGGCACTTAGCTTGAGTCCGACTTCGAGTGGGGTCGAATTGTCAAATTTTGATGTCGAAGGAGCTTAGCCTGAGTCCTAGTTTGAGCGAGGTCAAACTGTCAAATTCTGATGCCGAAGACACTTAGCCTGAGTCCCAATTCGAGCGAGGTCGAACTGTCAAACTTTGATGGCGAAGGCACTTAGCTTGAGTCCGACTTCGAGTGGGGTCGAATTGTCAAATTTTGATGTCGAAGGAGCTTAGCCTGAGTCCTAGTTTGAGCGAGGTCAAACTGTCAAATTCTGATGCCGAAGACACTTAGCCTGAGTCCCAATTCGAGCGAGGTCGAACTGTCAAACTTTGATGGCGAAGGCACTTAGCTTGAGTCCGACTTCGAGTGGGGTCGAATTGTCAAATTTTGATGTCGAAGGAGCTTAGCCTGAGTCCTAGTTTGAGCGAGGTCAAACTGTCAAATTCTGATGCCGAAGACACTTAGCCTGAGTCCCAATTCGAGCGAGGTCGAACTGTCAAACTTTGATGGCGAAGGCACTTAGCTTGAGTCCGACTTCGAGTGGGGTCGAATTGTCAAATTTTGATGTCGAAGGAGCTTAGCCTGAGTCCTAGTTTGAGCGAGGTCAAACTGTCAAATTCTGATGCCGAAGACACTTAGCCTGAGTCCCAATTCGAGCGAGGTCGAACTGTCAAACTTTGATGGCGAAGGCACTTAGCTTGAGTCCGACTTCGAGTGGGGTCGAATTGTCAAATTTTGATGTCGAAGGAGCTTAGCCTGAGTCCTAGTTTGAGCGAGGTCAAACTGTCAAATTCTGATGCCGAAGACACTTAGCCTGAGTCCCAATTCGAGCGAGGTCGAACTGTCAAACTTTGATGGCGAAGGCACTTAGCTTGAGTCCGACTTCGAGTGGGGTCGAATTGTCAAATTTTGATGTCGAAGGAGCTTAGCCTGAGTCCTAGTTTGAGCGAGGTCAAACTGTCAAATTCTGATGCCGAAGACACTTAGCCTGAGTCCCAATTCGAGCGAGGTCGAACTGTCAAACTTTGATGGCGAAGGCACTTAGCTTGAGTCCGACTTCGAGTGGGGTCGAATTGTCAAATTTTGATGTCGAAGGAGCTTAGCCTGAGTCCTAGTTTGAGCGAGGTCAAACTGTCAAATTCTGATGCCGAAGACACTTAGCCTGAGTCCCAATTCGAGCGAGGTCGAACTGTCAAACTTTGATGGCGAAGGCACTTAGCTTGAGTCCGACTTCGAGTGGGGTCGAATTGTCAAATTTTGATGTCGAAGGAGCTTAGCCTGAGTCCTAGTTTGAGCGAGGTCAAACTGTCAAATTCTGATGCCGAAGACACTTAGCCTGAGTCCCAATTCGAGCGAGGTCGAACTGTCAAACTTTGATGGCGAAGGCACTTAGCTTGAGTCCGACTTCGAGTGGGGTCGAATTGTCAAATTTTGATGTCGAAGGAGCTTAGCCTGAGTCCTAGTTTGAGCGAGGTCAAACTGTCAAATTCTGATGCCGAAGACACTTAGCCTGAGTCCCAATTCGAGCGAGGTCGAACTGTCAAACTTTGATGGCGAAGGCACTTAGCTTGAGTCCAGGTCAAGCTGGACTGAACTTTCAAATTTTGATGGCGAAGGCACTAAGCCTGAGTCCTAGTTCGAGCGAGGTCGAACTATTAAACTTTGATGGCGAAGGCACTTAGCTTGAGTCCGACTTCGAGTGGGGTCGAATTGTCAAATTTTGATGTCGAAGGAACTTAGCCTGAGTCCTAGTTTGAGCGAGGTCAAACTGTCAAATTCTGATGCCGAAGACACTTAGCCTGAGTCCCAATTCGAGCGAGGTCGAACTGTCAAACTTTGATGGCGAAGGCACATAGCCCGAGTCCAGGTCAAGCGGGTCCGAACTGTCAAATTTTGATGGCGAAGGCACTAAGCCTGAGTCCTAGTTCGAGCGAGGTCCAACTATCAAATTTTGATGGCGAAGGAACTTAGCCTGAGGCCCAGTTCGAGCGAGGTCGAATTGTCAAATTTTGATGGCAAAGGCACTTACTTTTAGTCCTAGTTCGCGTGGAGTCGAACTGTCAAATTTTGATGGCGAAGGCACTTATCTTGAGTCCCAGTTCGAGCGAAGTCGAACTGTCAAATTTTGA
>MU753925.1:2804-18479 GCA_026770625.1 Nicotiana glauca
CGGATAACATCCCTCTTACCTCATATGGCATTGGTTCAATACGATTAAGGAACCATGATGGAATGATCAGAACATTAACAGATGTTCGATATGTACCGAATTTGAAGAAGAATCTTATCTCTGTAGGAGCCCTAGAATCAAAAGGGTTCAAAATCGTTACAGAAAATGGAGTGATGAGAGTATGCACTGGTGCACTAGTGGTAATAAAGGCTAATTGAAAGAACAATAACATGTACCGCTATCGTGGTAGTACAGTTATTAGAACAACGACAGTGACGTCCAGTGATGACAAAGAGGCAGGAGCAACCAGGCTATGACACATGCGCTTGGGACATGCTGGAGGAAAATCCTTGAAAACTCTATCAGATCAAGGATGGTTTGTCACGCCCCAAAACTGAGGGACGCGACGGCGCTCGACCAGGTAGCCCCAGCCAAGCGGACATGGGTGCCTTTCCTATCCCACGTGTTACCCCGTGTTACCCCGTGTTCCCATTACTCATTAATCAAAGGAAATAGCCAATTATAATTCCAAACCTTTTTACAAAACATACTTAGCATACGTGGTTACTTAGCGTGGTTCACAACTTACCTCGCCCAATGTACAACATACATATTTACATAAGTTCACAACCCACATTTCTTGTCTACGAAGCCTCTAGGGATACAAAAGAGTGATACCATACTTGCCGGTAACAAGACTCCGGCTATACCTTACACAAAAACCAAACAAGACTCCGGATTAAAAATATCTTGAGCCACGCAGGGCCCCGAAAAGAAAGGGGCTCACCAATACAGCTGGCGAAGAGTGAAGGAGTGCTACTGCCGGTGGACTGGATTACCTGCTATAGAACCACCTACAATCATAACACGAATGTAGCGCCCCCGACAAAAAGGGATGTCAGTACATTTGAATTGTACTGGTATGTATGAACAAAATTTACCCTAAGTAAACTCAAACCATACACAGGTAACGATCAGTAATAGAATCAACAATCAAATACACATGAAAGGTACAATCAAGCCAAACAGGTTTACAATCTCTCCTTTTTCCCCTTCAACATTTTCACATCAATGATTTTACAATCTTTTTCATAATTTCATTTCAATAGTGATTTCGATCATTTTTCCACCCTTATTACCTCGGCCACCCTTATCACCACAACCCACACCTTATTACTTCGTGTTGTGGCGCACAACCCGATCCTACCGAACAAGTCACAATTCACAAACAGCACAACAACAACAACAACAATTCACATAGAACAACAACAATAATTCTCAAAGAGCAACCACAATAATTCACAAGAATTTTTGTAGCCATCAATACTATTTCCATCATATTCAACAACTCATATGCAATTTCAGTCACCACAATAATTACCCACAACAAGCCAAAAATGTTGTTACCACAGTTGTTCCAATTGCATCATTTACGATTTTCTCCCATCATTTGTTTCTCAGCTCTTACCACATAACACTCTCAAAATCACATTTGGTTTATTGCCAATTACTTACACCATTATATTGGAAAAACTTAACCAACAATGTTCAAGACATGTTAATTACAAGGATTCATGAAATAGGCCATCTTGCCTTAACACCCGTGAAACAACCAAAATTCACAAATAGTTCACATAAATAACACGTACCAATTTCTTGTACTCCAAATAAGGTGACTTTACAAAGGTTAAAGTTAGCCATACATACCTCAAATTCGCCCCTTAATGATACTACACTGTTCCAATACACTTAAGCAATTTCAATCTACAATACAACATTCAATAGGACCAATATTAGTAACAAATTCCATAACTTATGCCATTTAGGCATATTATCAAACACCTTGTAGGTATAAATCTTTTCAGCTCATAACCATAGTATTAGATCATCCATCTATCACCATTAACTAACAATTTATTCCACCATCATTCCTAACCAATTTATAACTTCCAACAACATATGTATGATCATCCATTCATACCCAACCAACAATTCATATCAAATAATCACCCTTTCAATCTCTATAATAATTATGTATTTATATAGGGAACTTATGGCTTCCAATCACTACACCAAGAGTTCTAACACTTAATTCATACTCATATTCCCATAATGTATCCATATATGTAAGTCTAAGGTGTAAGATTTACCTTTTGGAAGAATTCTTACAAAACCCTCCTTTGAGTTCTTGAAGGAATTTCTTGAAAATCTATTGTTTTATGAGAAAATTTCATCAATACTAGTGTAGGAATGATGGAATTTCACACCAAGATAATGGAGATTACTTACCTTGAATATTTGGGGAGTTGAAGGTCTTGAGAGGGTGAAAGAAGAACCCTAAGTTCGTCCAAATGAAACGGGTAAAAATGAACCCCGAAATGAGCATTATAGGCTATTTCGGGTGCCACAGGTGGTGCTGATTCCAGTAGCTCAAAAATTCCCAGCGCCACGGCTAGCGCCTGGCGCTACCCAGGTCGCTGGCGATGGAAGGGACACGAAAATGGTCATAACTTTCTGTATACACCTCCAAATGACGAACAGTTTGTTGCTTTGAAAACTAGACTCAAAGGGCTTTAATTTGATAGGTTTTGCATCACACAAATCCTTATATAACTGAAGATATGATCGTCTAAAGTGACGTCTTGTGTGCACTCATTTACAACTTTCGTCTAATATGAAATTTTTTAACTTGGCTTAGACTTATGCCTCTCCTTAGACCCCAATTCACTTATAATAAGACTTATACACTTATTACAATATACAATTGATATCCATTATATCATTAATCCTCGTTTTCACACAAAATAAAATAATTAGCCTACCTTGGCACCTCGAAATCTTAAATTACTTAGCAAAAATTTTTCGGGGCTTTACATACACCCCCGCTTAGGATCATTCGACCTCGAATGAGAAGTGGAGTCAATCCGCAGATAGTTAGCTTAAGCTATCTCTTTTCTCACATATCTTTAGCTACCAAATTTTGACTAACTCCCAAATTTTTCAGAAATTTCGGCAGAATTTCCTTTGTAATTAGGCCTATCTACCTATCAGAGAGCCCCAGAAACATATTTCCAAGCATCATTACACAGTTTTTGTTATCCATACAACCGGTATACAATTCATTACCTCAATAACCTGTACATATTCATACGCTTTAAACAACTTACACGTAGTTCATTCTCTTTACGCCACAAATTTTACATGGTTCAACCAATGCCATTTACTTGCACATAACTGGGTCACTTCAATGAGCCCCATACAATCCAATCACTTTAACGTGCCAGAAATGCTTCAATTAATCATTACCAATCTACACTATCACTAATATTTTACCTACCACATAAGTTTCACAAATTTTCATTTACTTTAAGGGTTGCAAATTACCCAAATAGCAACAACATTTGCAATCTGGCACACATTGGGAAGTTACAACAATAAGGCAATTTCGGGAAAATGGGGTGCCTTTGTACAAATCTAAACACTATCTCAAATTGCTTGAAGACAATCGTTCGCAACTACTAGACATATTCGAATAGATGGGGATATTTCTCTCTCATTTCTTTTTCCGCTTCCCACGTGGCTTCCTCAACTTGTTTACTTTACCATAATACTTTAACTGAAGCAATTTCCTTGTTCCTCAATTTTTGTACTTGCCTATCAATAATAGCAACCGGAATTTCTTCATACGATAACTCTTCATTGACCTCAATAGTCTCAATTGGCATGATGGTGGGTGTATCCCCAACTACTTTCTTTAACATAGACACATGGAACACCGGGTGCACTAATGACATCTCAAAGGGCAATTCCAGCCTATAAGCCACCTGTCCTATCCTTTGAGCGATCCGATATGGACCGACATACCTTGGGCTTAATTTCCCTTTCTTCAAAAATTGCATGACTCCCTTCATGGGAAATACTTTCAAGAACACCCAATCATCTACTTGGAATTCCAATTCTCTTCGACGTACATCTGCATAGGATTTCTGACGACTTTGAGCAGTTTTCATCCTCTCCTGAATGACTTTAACTTTTTCCATAGCCTGATGCACAAGATGTGGCCCTAACAGTTCTACTTCACCAACCTTGAACCACCCAATCGGAGATCTACATCTCCTTCCATACAATGCCTCAAATGGGGCCATCTGAATACTAGGGTGAAAGCTATTATTGTAAGCAAACTCGACAAACGGAAAATGGTCATCCCAACTACCTTTGAAAGCTAGAACACAAGCTCGTAACACATCTTCAAGCGTCTGAATAGTCCACTCTGCCTGACCGTCAGCTTGCGGATGGAAAGCCGTATTAAGATTTACTTGAGTACCCAAACCTTGCTGAAATTTCCTCCAAAAGTTTGCTGTGAACTGAGCCCCTCGATCCGAGATAGTAGAAACTGGAGTGCCGTGAAGTCTGACTACTTCTTTGATGTACAACTGAGCATACTGTTCTGCAGTATCGGTGGACTTGACTGGCAAAAAGTGAGCTAATTTCGTGAGTCGATCTACAATTACCCAAATTGAGTCGAACTTGCATGTAGTGCGCGGTAATCCTACCAAAAAAATCCATAATGATCATTTCCCATTTCCATATTGAAAATTCTATTCTTTGTAACTAGTAAACGTACCCGCGCGATGCGCGACTCATTGCAAATAAAAGTAGTGCAATGAGGCATAATAGAAACCGACGTATATTATAGACTAAATTTACTGATCGCATTCAAAAGAATTAATTAAAATAAATAAATAAATGAACTTTCATCTTATGTACTCATGTAAAGGTGAAGTATAAAACTTGTCTGAAATTTAGAAGAAATTCAATATAAATAATATATATAAAAAATAAAAATAAAAAAGAGCATTCCTATGTTCCCCATAAAGAGTGTCAATCCAAAAAGCAGCAAAACCTTACTAAGGCCTTAAAAGGATAAAAATAGGTCTTTAAGCATGATAGGTACATGACTTAGAATGGGCAACAACAAAATTTCAGTTAAATCTAATTTCAGTTCCAGTCCCAAACGAAGCTTCATCAAGGCGCCCAACTCGAACAAAATTCTATTTTAAGCATTTCCAACACAAACCACATAGTTTTTTTAATCTTGATCTTTTTTCATCCTTCAAAGCAGGACTGTACCAAATAAAACATGTGCAATGACAAATATAATGACCGAAAAATAGCTTGAAAAAGTCATCCTTGAAAGTATGCTTGAGATCCAAAATAGGGTATTCCCATTTTCTTAAGAAATGAAGTAATAATCAACCAAAAAATATTGCATAATTTCTCGATTTTCTTGTGGACAAATCATCAACCAAGTCTTGAGAGAATCAATAAAACCGTAGCTCAACTCCATCATCCTCTTATTGCACTCGAGCTTACCATGCTAGTCCCACCCAATGACAATCTCTCAACAGAATAACATCAAGTAGTACTAATACCAATGAGAAATAGTCAGTAGAAAAAATATGTATAAAATAATGTATAGCCAAAAAAAAAATGTAACTACTAAAAAATACTTCCAACAACTTTTTTAAAGAAAAATAAGCTTTATCCCTACCGATAATTTTTCGTTATCCTCGATAGAAGCACTTCTCTAAAATATGGAAATTTTAAACCACTAAAACTAAAGTATAAATAAAAAGTTTTTTGCCTCATTTTTCATATTTTCCAAAATTATTCAAAGCTTCAAAGTACTGCACTTACTATGACAATTGAGCACTATTGAAGCTTAAACTTTTGGCTTAGCAAAATAAATGCGATTCATATATAAACACTTCGATTAGTGCACAATTATGAAGCCAACAAATGTAAGCGCGTATATACTTTCATCACCGTGTAAAGTTGTTAAAAGATGTAATGTCAAAAACCAGAATGCTACAGTTGTTGTATATCAATTATGAAGGCAACATTAGCAGAAACAAAGCTGAAAATTGCATATATAAACGTAGTTTGTATATGTTTATCCGATGATCGTGTAACAACGGCAAGCAGTAGCTAATATTTGCCGAACTTATATATTTTGAACAATACTTCTTTAATAGCAGAACAATTCCTATGTTATTTTGAACAATAAATCTATTATTATGTAGAAAGATGCAACTTACCTGATTTTTAATATAAGGACAATCACTGTCTAAAGGTATACTCAACATTCGAAGTGAAAAACGAAATGACACAATGGATTCCAGATCAGTTAAACATATGTTGATATGGAAGTCGAATTATTTAAGTAATGCGGAAGAAAGAATTTTCATATGGAATGCGACTACATTAGTAAGTTTAAAACTATGAGAAAGTTGAATATGTTACCTTAGAATCCTGTAAAATCAATTCAATTGAAAACGGTATTTGCGGGTTAAAGCGATCCGGCATTATCTACATTCGAACCACTCTAACTTTTAGATTCTATTGCATCGAGTTGGATAATATTTGTTTGATATCATGAATTTGTGTGGTCATACTTGCAAAGTAATTGCAATCAGACTGTAGTAGATGAAATATGAAGTTAAAAAGGTTTTGAAAATATAAAGCACATAAATCGTGGAGTTATAGATGTGTATATAAATTTGGGATTTTTCAGTTGGAAGAGCATGTTTGGGACCACGAGCAGTCGTGGGATAATGGAGATTGTTTTGCGTTTGAGATGCCGACTGTTTTGATGGAATAACTGATATTATTTCTCCCTTTTTAAAAAAAATGTAGGTATTAAAAAGTTAAAAAAAGTAATTGCAAATTGTGGATGGTAGTTACAGAGTAAAAGACGAGAACTTACAAAGTGGAGGAATCTTTTCCTTGATTTTAATAACAACAAATTTAATTAAAGGGAATAAATTCTGGAAACCAAAAATTGTGGGATGAATATGGGAGTATTAACTGTTATGATTTTGCTGATTTGTAGGGATGCATGTTGTTTTGTTTTTAATAACAACCACATTAATTAAGGGGAGGAAATACCGGAAAGCTAAAATCGTGGGAGGATTGGCAAAGATGTGAGTATTGGCTGTTTTTTTTGATTTTTTTGCTGATTTAGCTGATTTGTAGGTAGAAGAAACAAACTCCAACTTTTTTGGAGAGTTGTCTTAATTTGTTACATGTGTTACCATGATGGGTGTTCCACTTGGCAGCATAATATTGTTTTGCTTGTGTTATTCTATATAGATAGACAATCCTCTAGGCCTTTAATGTTCGGCCTTCACTTGCCGATAGTTCGTACATATTGCCACAAAGTCCGCCACAACATTGGATTTTCCCGGGTGATATAGAATATCTATGTCATAACCTTTGAGTAACTCCAACTATACTCTCTTCCTCAAATTAAATTCTTTATGTTTGAAATTATATTGAAGGCTCCTATGATCCGTGACTATATTAACATGGACCCTATACCAACAATGGTGCCAAATCTTTAATGCAAATACCACTGCTGCAATTTCTAAATAATTTTTTTCCTTGATTCTTGAGTTTCCTGGAGGCATAAACTATCACCTTAACACGTTGCATTATTAGTGGAATATCTTTATCATATTCCTCTTACATAATACCTCCCGCGAATTGAGTTCTACTATAATTTTCCTGATATGGCTACAATCTCATGTGAATAATTGCTACTAACTCTTCCAAATTCTCAACAAAAGATATCACTAAATGAGTTTTCTCATATTATCTTCTGTCTCAAATGAATAACACATGCTACTTGCACACATACCCTGATAACATCATCCTGCACGATATTGCATCAAATATAAGGTAACATTGTGCTCCGACTTTTCTTATCCAACCTCTTCTCCCCATATGTGCCTTATAGAATTTAAGAAACCACACTACTTCCCCTGTGAATATTCTCACAATCCCTATTTACGGTTAAATACTACCCAAAACACATATCAACACCCTTTATATGTATATAATTTAGGAAGGGTCACTGGCCCGAGAAGGGCATTCTCTAAAACTTTAGATCCTCCTCAATTCTTCAACAACAACTTTTGGTTTTACTCTTAAGTGTAAGACTTAGTCCACCTGATTCTATCCTCGATGAGTAACTCAACTCATTCCCCATATTGTAGCTACCAATAGAGTTTCCTAATATTGCGGCTTAGGAGTTACCATGTTAAACATGTCTGGTCCGTAACAAGTGTTTATCCTCTTCCAATCTATTCTGAACCTTTCATTTGCCCTTTGGGTAGATTGTGTTGTCTTTCCCTTATTGATAACCCTTTGGCCTGGACAATATGCTAGTACCATCTTTTCTTTCTAATTGGAACTTTCATTCCCATTCCATTTTGCGGATAGTGCATAGTTAATAGCCTTATTGTTCCACGCATTTGTCTGCCTCCCGTGAACTTGTAATATCATTATGCCTAGTTTAATAAGTTTACAATACCACAACTTCACCACCGGTATTCTCACTTCCCATTGTATGTAGACATGAACTATCTATAGATCCTTTAGTTGATATTTGGTGTCACCCAAGTCGGTTGCATTGCGGTTAGTCCCTTATAACTTTTATTAACACTTGTGCTCTAAGCGAGTCCACCATTCTGATGCAAGATATTTTATGATAACCATGACCATCTCAATTTAAAGGTTTTCTCCCCATTTCTTCTCGCCTCATTATTCCTAGCTAGTGAATAGCCATGCACTCTTCCATATGTTATGTGGTCTTTTACCTTAGGTATTTTATCCGGATCACCTCTTAATTCTTATTAGGATATCCGTGGGAAAGTGTGTTCGTCCGCATATCACTTAACACTTATCTGTTTGTAAGATTCTTTAGAGGCTCTCCATCAAGCCCAAATACCCTCTTGGGTTATTGTAGCATCACATTTATTTCTCCCACTCGTTCTGCCTTTCTTAATGTCCTGGAACTTTGGTTAAATCACAAATCTATGATTAGCCCATTCTAAAAACTCGCAATCTTTCACATTTGACCTATGGTACTTCCTTGGGTTCCATTGCTCCTGACCTTCTAACAAGTATAAAATCCCTTTACAAACATACTCTTATTTTCTAGGATCGTTGACCCTATCATTCACATTGCCATGTGTGAAGAATTTACCTTCCTTAACCTTCCACCTTCTTGGGGTACTAGTTGTCTATCATTAGCATATCTTTTCAGAGAGTCATGTTACCCATTATCTCTTTTCTAGACCACGCATGTCTTCAACAAGATATTCAAACATCATAGCCACATGGTCTCACTCTTGTTTCATTATATTTAAGTGGCCTCATGATGGCCCTTCCTCCCCCACTTGGGGCAAATGTCCTGGATTTTGACACAAGTCTTGAATTTAGAAACTTTAGGGACATATTCCTTATATATCTATCCCTCATATATATATATATATTCGACTATTAGGGAGATTTAAGTCACCATAGTATTAACCTCATAAGTTATCTACTCTTATTCAGCCACATAGGTCTGGGATTCCAATTTCTCATGTCAATATCCTTTATGAGTTTAATACAACTTCGTACATTTCTGGTCCTTATAAAGTTCGTAGTACAGGGGTCTTCTCATTTGGGTTCAATTAAGTCTCATTTCATAACTTCTTAGCTCATGTGAGATACTTACACTCTCATCATTAATCTTTTGGTCATTATCTCATATATCACGTGCTTATATAACCAATATTCTTTCACACCTTAGGATCATTTACATACTTCTCGCACTATCCACGTGTGCTATTCAAGCTTACGTCTCATTTATCAAATCAATGCCTCTTTGGGCGGTTAATCACTTTTAAACTTTTCTCAAATAAAGTATACTTATGGTACTATGTACTTATACTATATATCCATACCATTTGCTCAACAAGATACATGTGCCATCTCCTTAATATCCATGTCTTTGCCCATTGGTCATGAAATATGACAACATTACTTGAAATAGACGAAAGAGCATTTAAGCTTACCTTGAATCTCAACGCATGAGTAAGAAAACAATCTTATAGTCAAGCTTTATCACACGATCTGGAGAGTTGAAGAAGGGTAGCATTCCTAAATGTCCATGTAGCCTTCAACTTATAGATGTGGTTTACAACACACCGATAAGAAGGACTCTACTAGACACGGCTCCGAGACATCCTAGAACACTTTAAAACCTTAATCTCTGATACCAAGTTTGTCACGCCCCAAAACCGAGGGACGTGACCGGTGCTCGACCAGGTAACCCCAGCCAAGCGGACCTGGGTGCCTTTCCTATCCCACATGTTACCCTGTGTTCTCATTACTCATTAATCAAAGGAAATAGCCAATTATAATTTCAAACCTTTTTACAAAACATACTTAGCATACGTGGTTACCTAGCGTGGTTTACAACTTACCTCGCCCAACGTACAACATACATATTTACATAAGTTCACAACCCACATTTCCTGTCTACGAAGCCTCTAGGGATACAAAAGAGTGATACCATACTTGCCGGTAACAAGGCTCCGGCTATACCTTACACAAAAACCAAAACAAAACTCCGGATTAAAAACGGCTTGAGCCATGCAGGGCCCCAAAAAGAAAGGGGCTCACCAATACAGCTGACGGAGAGTGAAGGAGTGCTACTGCCGGTGGATTGGAGTACATGCTATAGAACCACCTACAATCATAATACGAATGTAGCACCCCCGACAAAAAGGGATGTCAGTATATTTGAATTGTACTGGTATGTATGAACAAACTTTACCCTAAGTAAACTCAAACCATACCCAAGTAATGATCAGTAAGTACACATGAAAGGTACAATCAAGCCAAACAAGTTTACACTCTCTCCTTTTTTCCCTTCAACATTTTCACATCAATGATTTCACAATCTTTTTCATAATTTCATTTCAATAGTGATTTCGATCACTTTTCTGTAGCCATCAATACCATTTCCATCATATTCAACAACTCATATGCAATTTAAGTCATCATAATAATTACCCACAACAAGACAAAAATGTTGTTACCACAGTTGTTCCAATTGCATCATTTACGATTTCCTCCCATAATTTGTTTCTCAGCTCTTACCACATAACACTCTCAAAATCACATTTGGTTTATTGCCAATTACTTACACCATTATATTGGGAAAACTTAACCAACAACGTTCAAGACATGTTAATCACAAGGATTCATGAAATAGGCCATCTTGCCTTAACATTCGTGAAACAACCAAAATTCACAAATAGTTCACATAAATAACACGTACCAATTTTCCATACTCCAAACAAGGTGACTTTACAAAGGTTAAAATTAGCCATACATACCTCAAATTCGCCCCTTAATGATACTATCATGTTCCAATACACTTAAGCAATTTCAATCTACAGTACAACATTCAATAAGACCAATATTAGTAACAAATTCCATAACTTATGTCATTTAGGCATATTATCAAACACCTTATAGGTATAAATCTTTTCAGCTCATAACCATAGTATTACATCATCCATCTATCACCCTTAACTAATAATTTATTCCACCATCATTCCTAACCAATTTATAACTTCCAACAACATATGTATGATCATCCATTCATACCCAACCAACAATTCATATCAAATAGTCACCCTTTCAATCTCTACAATAATCATGTATTTATATAGGGAACGTATGGCTTCCAATCACTACACCAAGAGTTCTAACACTTAATTCATACTTATATTCCCATAATGTATCCTTATATGTAAGTCTAAGGTGTAAGATTTACCTTTTGGAAGAATTCTTGCAAAACCCTCCTTTGAGTTCTTAAAGGAATTTCTTGAAAATCTATTTGTTTTATGAGAAGATTTCATCAATACTAGTGTAGGAATGATGGAATTTCACACCAAGATAATGGAGATTACTTACCTTGAAGATTGGGGGAGTTGAAGGTCTTGAGAGGGTGAAAGAAGAACCCTAAGTTCGCCCAAATGAAATGGGTAAAAATGAACCCCGAAATGAGCATTATAGGCTATTTCGGGTGCCACAGTGGTGCTGGGCGCTGATTCCAGTAGCTCAAAAATTTCCGGTGGCACGGCTAGCGCCCGGCACTACCCAGGGCGCTAGCGACGGAAGGGACACGAAAATGGTCATAACTTTCTGTATATACCTCCAAATGACGAACGATTTATTGCATTGAAAACTAGACTCAAAGGGCTTTAATTTGATAGGTTTTGCATCACACAACTCCTTATATAACTGGAGATATGATCATCCAAAGTGACATCTTGGGCGCACTCATTTACAACTTTCGTCTAATATGAAATTTTCCAACTTGGCTTAGACTTAGGCCTCTCCTTAGACCCCAATTCACTTATAATAAGACTTATACACTTATTACAATATCCAATTGATATACATTATATCATTAATCCTCGTTTTCACACAAAATAAAATAATTAGCCTACCTTGGCACTCGAAATCTTAAATTACTTAGCAAAAATTTTCCGGGGCTTTACATTGTTGAAATGGGTAAAGACTTGCAACTTGGAGTTTTGTGAGCATTGTGTAAAAGGGAAAAATGGTTAAATTTGGTATAACAATCCATAATACTAAAGGCATTTTGGATTATGTACACTCTAATGTTTAGGGTCCTTTCGAAACACCTTCATTGGGTGGGAAGAACTATTTTGTAACCTTTGTTGATGATTTCTCCCGAAGAGTGTGGGTGTATACAATGAAGAGCAAAGATGAAGTATTGGGAATTTTTCTCAAATGGAAGACGATGGTGGAGAATCAAATAGGCAGGAGGATCAAGTGTATCCGCACAGACAATTGAGGTGAATACAAAAATGATCATTTCACAGACTTTTGTAGATTATATGACTCTTTGCACGTGTTTGGCTCAACTGCATATTATCATGTGACAGAGTCAAAATTGGATCCAAGGGTAAAGAAGGCTAATTTTATGGGAATTACTTCTGGAGTCAAAGGATATCGCTTATGGTGTCCTATGACAAAGAAAGTAATATTCAGTAGGGATGTTACCTTTGATGAATCTGCTACGGTAAATAAGGTAACAGAAGATACCAAACAAAATGAAGGTGCTTCTAAGCAGGTGGAGTTTGAGGGAAAATTTATTTTTCCTACACAAGAAGCAGAGGAGGAAACAAATGAAGATTTTTCTATGGAAGGAGAGCCAGTAGAGGAGATTCCAACTCAGGAACCTCAATAACAACTTGAATCAATAGCAACCAGCAGGCCAAAAAGGACAATAACGAAACATGTTCGTCTCATAGAGACGGTTGCTTGTGCAACCTCAATTGTAGCTGATGATGTTCCTACCACTTATAAAGACGCAGTCCAAAGTTCAGAAGAAGATAAGTGGAGGATTTCCAAGAATGATGAAATACAGTCCCTTCATCAGAATCATACATGGAGATTGGCCAATCTCCCGAAGGGAAAGAAAGCAATTGGGTGCAAATGGATATTTGCAAAGAAGGAATGATTTCCTAACCAAGTAGATGTTCACTACAAAGCAAGATTGGTGGCCAAAGGATATGCTCAAAAGGAGGGAATTGATTACAATGAAGTATTTTCTCCAGTTATAAAACATTCCTCCATTAGAATTATGTTGGCTTTGGTAGCACAATTAGATTTGGAACTAGTTCAGATGGATGTAAAAACTGCATTTTTACATTGAAACTTGGAGGAGGAAATCTACATGACTCAACCAGAAGGATTCAAAGTTGCTGGAAAGGAAAATATGGTGTGCAAACTTGAAAAATCATTGTACGGATTGAAACAATCTTCTAGACAATGGTACAAACGATTTGATAAGTTTATGCTGCGGCAAGGGTACAAAAGAAGCAAATACGATCATTGTGTGTATTTGCGCAAGCTTGAATATGGTTCCTTTGTATATCTTCTCCTATATGTTGATAGCTTCCAAGAATTCGAAAGAAATTGATAAGTTGAAGATTCAACTGAAGAAGGAGTTTGAGATGAAGGATCTGGGTGAGGCAAAGAAAATTCTTGGCATGGAGATAATAAGAGATAGACGTTCAAAGAAACTCTGTTTATCTTAGAAGGAACATTTGAAAAGAGTACTACAACGTTTTGGCATAGATGAAAAGACAAAGCCAGTTAGTACTCCACTTGCTCCCCATTTTAAGCTAAGTACTACTATGTCGCCAAAGGATGAAGCTAAACGAGAGTATATGTCAAAGGTACCATACACAAATGCTGTTGGTAGCTTCATGTATGCAATGGTCTGTACGAGACCTAACATTTTACAAGCTGTTGGAGTTATTAGCAGATATATGCATAATCCAGGGAAGGGGCATTGGCAAGCTGTGAAGTGGATTCTACGGTATATTCATAATACTGTAGATGTCGGGTTAGTTTTTGAGCAGGAAGACAATCATCATATAGTTGGATATTGTGACTCAGATTTTGCGGGTGATCTGGACAAACGAAGATCAACTACTGGTTATGTCTTTACTTTTGCAAAGGCACCAGTTAGTTGGAAGTCTACTTTACAGTCAACAGTTGCTTTGTCTAAAACAGAGGCAGGGTACATGGCTATTACAGAGGCTATGAAAGAGGCAATTTGGCTTCAGGGATTGTTAAAAGAGCTTTGTATTGGACAAAAAAGTATTTTTGTGATAGTCAAAGTGTTATTCAATTAGTGAAGAACCAAGTTTATCATGCAAGGACGAAGCACATTGATGTTCGGTATCATTTCGTACGAGAAATCATAGAAGAAGGTGGAGTCACGGTGAAGAAAATTCATACTACAGAGAATCTTGCTGATATGCTGACAAAAGTGGTGACTGCGGTCAAGTTTCAACATTGTTTGGATTTGATCAACATTGTTGAACACTGAAGATTGAAGATGAAGACACAATCAAAATTTGTTATTGAGAGAAAATTGAAGATGTGGGATTTTTGCCAAGGTAGAGATTTGTTCAATTGCCAAAAGTCCCACATCGGTGGGTGACAATTTTGGATGGGAATTTTTCCCTATAAAAGAAGGCCTAATGTTTAGGATTTAAACACACCTCTCATTTGCCTTCTCATCTTCTTAAGGTATTTGTATCTTCTCTCTTTAGTATTATTTCACTTGTATTTTGGAGTGAAATAAAATATTGGTTGTGTCCGAGGAAGTAGGCAAAATTGGCCGAACCTCATAAATTTTGGTATTCCTTTTATTGTTGCTTTATTATCTTATTTATTATTTGGTGGCTGCCATAATTTTTGAGTAGTTGTGACTCATTCACACTATATACATTTGGCTTCCGCAACAAGTAACACATAAAACATATCATAACACGAACAAGATCAACTCTAATCGCACACCCCTCAACACTGACAGTTTCAAGAAAACAAATCTAACCTAGTATGAAATATACATCCTCATCGGGGCTACCAATGGGCCCCAAATCAACTCTGGTCTTCCCCAAATATATAAATAGTCCTCCAAAAGTCCAAAATTGTCACGCCCCAAATCGAGGGACATGACCAGCGCCCGACCGGGTAGCCCCAGTCAAGCGGACCTGGGTGCCTTTCCTAACCCACGTGTTACCCCTTTATTTTTCATCACTTATTAACCAAAGGATTAAGCAATTTATAATTTGAATCACACTTTTTCAAACATTCACAACATGCTTAATTACTTAACAAATTTACAACTTACAAGGCCCTACATATATCTACATAAGTCCATAATCCCACGTTTTCTGTCTACGGAGCCTCTAAGATATGACAGGGATAATATAATACTTG
>MU753925.1:19931-35322 GCA_026770625.1 Nicotiana glauca
TGTTTTGTCTTTCATTTTCAAGAATTAATGCATAAAAATCCCTCTTTCTATTAGAATCTGAAAATCAAGGGAAAAAGGGTTAGGAATTTTTACCTGTAGAAATGGAGATGAAGACACTAGCTTTAGAATTTTTCGGACCAAGCAATTCGAGAAACGATTTTTGAAGAAGATGAACTTTTCCCTCAAGAATCTCTCCTCCCTCTCTCTTATTTTTCTCAGAAAATATGTAAAAATAAAGTGTTGGGTGTTTTATTGAAGAAGAGATCGGGTTAAAAAAAATTAGAAAATCTGGGCAGAGTCGGGTCTGCGGTCGCATCTGCGATCGCAGAGTTAACATGCGGTCCGCATAACGGACCGCAGAATTGCTCCCAAAAACTAAATGTTCTGACACGATCTGCAACAAGAATGCAGTCCGCATTCGTGTTCTGCGGTCGCATAATGCGCCGCAGAATTGACCGCATTTTAACTTCAATTTTTTGACAAATATTCTGTTACACTCTGCGGTAGGAATGCGGTCCGCATAGCTGATCTGCGACCGCATTCTTGACCGCAGAAACGAAAATTTTCTAGAAAAATTTATTCTTTTGATTTTTAAAGCTTAGATCACCACCGAGGGTTCGAACCGCAAGAATTCTACACATTCCTAACACAATATTAGGACCTTGACACTATGAGCTACTAGGTTTTAAGCACAAAATTTTACGGGGACTTACAAAAATAATCTAACCATAACACGTACCACCATCTAGCTAACTTTGGCCACATCTTCACAGTTCGCAATCCCGAGACAATCTGAGTACCGCAATACCAATAAAGCATCCTTAAGTCAAAATACAGTACACCTTCTGAAGTGCGCACCCTTCTCAGGCATTATCAACTAGTTATAGTATTCATCAAAACATCAAAAATTGTCCATGATGTCTAAGGATTCATGACATTCGCTTCAAAATTGAACAGTGACCTTGATCATGCAAATCTCAATCTCACACAACACACCACATCTATCATGCCATAATATGAAAAGTAATAGATCTTATGATCAACTTTGATCCACCAGCAAAATACATACGCGATCAGTCAGAAACCTTCCATTTGATCCCATCCAGGAGAAAATCACAATACGCAACATGCTCCTCACACCGGTAGGAAATATCCACCTCAAATTGTGGTAGAAACTATCGAGAACACTTTGAAATCCATTTGCACATAACCAAGCCATCGAAACTGAATCTCTCTAACTCAACCAATTCACACAGGTTGCCAAACCCAGGATTATTTCCACAAAATACCTGTAAAGCCTCACCTCATCATCAGAACCAAAAGAACCGAGCATACCATTACCATACTGATTCAACCTACTACCAAGTTGTCCAATTTCCTTCGAGTTTCTTCTGAATGGACTTCAAGTTGATATTTCTCCTCACCATAACACCACGATCCTCAACCAAAAATCACCACACGAGACCCTAACGTAAAACCACACCGCCCTAAGACCCATAAGTCATTGTATTTCCTTTTTATGCACCCCAAAAGTACCACAACTGAGACACCTACTCTGAAAACACCTTCTGCGAATCTAAAGTCGTTTACCTCACCTTCCTGATACTGAAATGCAGGATCCATAATGATATAGGAATAATGCGAGTCCCGACACCATCCGATGCAAATCTCAGATTCTAGCCATATACAAGTTCGAAAAATTCTCAATTGCCAAATATGAATTTAGAACCTTCTCGAGAGTAATCCATTCTGCTCAAATCATAATTGCACTGCCCAAATGGACCGAACGACTTGTGCCCATTAGCAATATCTGTTCATAATGTAAATGAACAAAATCTGAATCTAATGCTACCAAGGACAAGTGATAGTCATAACTGAAATGCAAGTACATCTTCAATGTCAGTCATCGCTTTACACAACAACATCAACACATAGATTTGCACGCAAGGTGCAGAAGTGTAGTATGAGTATAACCAATCCCATGTACTCGATAAGTATCCTAACTAACCTCGGCGAGATAAAAAAAGCAAAAACTATAGATGATACTCACTAACACTTGTGCAGTTCAATATTCCAACAAGTATAGAACAAGTATATGATCAAATCAGGTCCTTTTTTTCTTTTATGCTCACAATTCTTGGTTTTTAAAGTATTATGCTCAGTCAAAAATCCAACATATAAAGAAGATATGCAAGTAATTCAGGTAATCACTCAAGGGATTTGCATGTAAAGATGAAATGCAATAACCAAATATCAGCACGTTGCGGCGTGCAACCCAATCCAATAATGATAACTAGATATCCTGGAGCTAACATAAATATCAACCGCACGGACAACTCACGTGTTTTATGGATAACTCACGTGCTATAGTATCAACATCTGAATTCGCACGGACAACTCACGTACACAGACAACTCACGTGCTATAGTATCAATATCTGAATCTGCACGGATAACTCACGTGCTATAGTATCACAACCTACACGGCGTGATGACAAGCATAACAACACAATCTGCCCGGTGTGGTAACAAGCATATCAACACAATGCGTCCGGCATAATTAGAGGCATCTAGTCCAATTATATCACACATAAGTAAGGCCTCATTTCTTTGCACTTAATGGAGGTCTAAATCTTAATCATTCAGATCTCAAAACATTAAGTGCGTTTGTTTTTAAAGTCTAAATCTTAATTATTTAGATCTTAATCATTAAGTGTGTTTTTTTTTTACTTCACAACCACTTAATGGTCTGTATAGGTCTGTATGATTAAGATCTATAACAGGGACTTAATTTCATTAATATGTTATCATCCACATTCATTATTAACTGCCGTCACCGCCTACCATTATCAACTATTACCATACCACCCACCACCATACTCAACCACCACCACCTCCACCACCGCCGTCGCTATCATCCTCAATCATAGCCACTATCATTATCGACTACCACCACCCACCATCCCTACTAATCCCACCACCATCATTCTCAACCATAACCAATACTCGTCCATCTCAACTACCACAACTAACCACTCCATCACCATCAACAGCCATAGCCGGCACTACTCATCATTATAAACTACCACCACATACTACCACCTTCCTTAATTACAACTACCACCACCCCCTATTATTAACTATCACCACCCAGCGCCACCATATCCTCAGTCATAATCATCATCACTACCAATCACCAATAGCTACTACCCCGAACCACCACCATCAACCAAAACTACCACCAACCACCGCCTCTAGACGATATTCACAAGCACTACCGTTAGCATCATCACCAACAAATATTATATTTTTATAAGTTATATATTTTATTAATAGAATATTAGATTGATTAGTATTTCATATGAATTTTATGTTTATTAATTTTTAAATAAAGATAAATTTTATATATCCAAATGTTAAAAATCAAACAGTCTTAATAGACATCTTAATATTCAGATCTTAATAGACATCTTAATATTCAGATATGTGTTCAGATTTAGATTTCTTAATCTTAATACATATCTTCATATTCAGAAGTGTATTCAGATTCAGACGTCTTGATCTTAAAAAAAATAAACGAGGCCGTAAATATACAAGAACACATGTATATGATGGATAAAATATCAAATTTCATGCTCTATACTGGAATAGTTATATGCTAAAGTGTAGGCATGTGCAATGTGTACTATTATAGCTCAAGTAGACAATTTATCACAAAAATAGAAATTACCAAGTTTTATTCAGGGACTTAGCCTCTTCGTGACCTCAAACATGTCTCAAATAGTTCACAACAAGGATACAAATATGAGATACATTGTAGCTTAAAGCTTAACAGTCAACTCTAGGTGTATCATAGCCTAAGCACAACTCCGAGCATGGATAAATAACTGTGCTCGCACATGGGTTCAAAACCCACATATATGCGCACCCATAACATGTAGCTATCACAAATAATTCAGGCAACTAGTGCCTCAACCAAGTTTAGATAGGATGATTACCTTAAACAAGCCAAGTCCAATGCCGAGCAACCCGGCCAATACTCTAGAAATGCCATCCCGCGCATACAGACCTCCGAATGGCTAAAAACTAACAAAAAGTAACTCAAATACATCAAATAATGCCTAAAGAACAATTCCAAGTGATAAAGGTTGAATCTTTAATCAAAACCCCAAGTCAACCAAAAAGTCAAATCCGGGCCCGCACTTCAGAACCCAAAAAATTCACAAAAATCCGACAAACCGTTCAATTACTAATCCAACCATACTAGTTTCATCCAAATTCGAATACGAATTGTTTGACTCAAAAGTTATATAATACTTTTTGAGCAAATCAATCAAATGAGATGAAGGGGTAAATCATAGCCAACCATAATTAATACTGGATCGAAAGACAAAATTAAAACATGGAAATATTGGACAGAAATACCATCAGAGGAGTTTCATTGATTATAGAAATTTGTCCTGCCTCTCCTTGAAGAGGTTCAGGAAATTACAATCGTATTGCCCCACATGCGGTTAATCACCAATGGATCTCTCCTTGCCTGTAGGTTCAAGGTTCTGTCCGTGGAGTTTTTCTATACCCTTTTGGGTTGTCAGAGTAATGGAGAAGGTGGTTGTCATGACCCAAACCCCGCTCCGGTCGTTATGGCGCCTCTCGTGAAGACAAGGCCAACCAACCAACCCTATTTGCCTTTTTCAAAAATATATATAAACATGAATAAATAATTTTAAAGATGATTTAATAACATTACTTAGCGAAAGTACAACCAAACACAGCCCAAACCGGGGGGTCATAAGTCACGAGCATCTAGAAGAGTCTAAATACAACCACAAGGTCAGTAATATATAGAATAGGATTTAGAGTCAAAGGAAGAAATGCGGTGCCACGAACACTGGTGGTCACCTTGCTCAGCTACGATAGCAAAATCTCCAATCAGCTCAAAACCCGTTACCAGGTGAACAAATACCTGAATCTGCACACGAGGGTGCAGGGAGTAAAGTGAGTACTCCAAATCAGTGAATAATAAAGGTAAATAATAACTGAGTAGTAAGAAATCACGTATAACAAATCATCATGCTGTATTGAAGCAGTGTAAAACTATTTGAGAAAAGCAGTGGAGCAGTGAAATCACTTAAAATCAGTAAATCAGCGAAGTATCAAATGAAGTCTCTTTTACAACAAGTAAAATGGGTAATTTGGCAGTAAATAACAAGTAGAGATCTACCGCTCGGGCAATCACATAGAATAGTACCAGCCCCTCGGGCACAATTTTTGCTCCTGGTCAGTCATTGTTACCTAACCGCACGATGTTATTCCTGGTCAGTCATTTTTACCTGACCACATGGTGTTATTCCCAGTCAGTCATTGTTACCTGACCAAAATGCGTCATACAGTGCCATTGTTACCACTGTCTAAAATTTATCCATTTTAGGTGGGTACCCGCGCTCACTGGGGGTGTGCAGACTCCAGGAAGGGCCCCTTACGGCCCAAACGCAATATCAAGCCACCTCGTGGAATCAAGTCTAGGCCCTCGGCCTCATATCAATATCAAGCCACCTCGTGGCATATAATCACATCACTCCTGAGGCCTGAAAGCCTCCTCACATCACTCAACATATCCTCACATATGGCCTTCGGCCTCACTCAGTCCAAAAATCATCACAAGCCCCCCAGGCATAGTAAAACAGTAGTTCTCAGCCCAAAACATCATTAAGAAATATCATTTAAGTTTCAAATTTGAGTAAAAGTGGCTGAGTTTGTAAAACAACAGTTATCAACAGGACTGAGTTCAAATACAAGTCAAAACGGTGAGGAAATAGTGATAAAAATCCCCAGAGGGTCCAAATAATTGGCACGAAGCCCAAATAAGTCATTAAGCCGAAGTCATGATAATAACAATTAGGTGTCAGTCAAATATGCGGTCAAATCACCAGTCGGGACGGACCAAGTCACAATCCCTAATAGTAAAAGACCCCACGCTCGTCATCCAGCGTGTGCCTCACCTTAATAGCACTACAATGTGCAGTTCGGGGTTTCAAACCCTCAGAATATCATTTACAATCATTACTCACCTCGAACCGGCAAAATCCCAAGCTCGCGATGCCTTTGCCCCTCAAATCGGCCTCCACGTGCATTGAATCTATCCAAAACCAGAACGAATACATCACAATAGGCTAAGGGGACAAAGCCCAAGCGAAAACAATCAATAGGAGGCACAAATCCCGAGCTTCGGGCCCATTTCTCGAAACTCAGAAACTTCTACATAATCAGATTCCTCATCTCGTCTCGAGTTCATACATATCGAGAATACCAAAATCGGAGTTAAAATGACCCCTCAAATCCTCAATATAAAATCTCAAAATCCCAAGCCCTAGTTCTTCCAATTTAGCTAAATTTCCATGAATTTCTAGGCCAATTTCACAATAAAAACGAGTATTGAGACCAAGATTCTTGCCTGAAGTCGATTCCTCTTGAATACCTCTTTCATTTCCTCCAAGAATCTCCAAAAACGGGCAGCCATGGGTGAAAATTGACCCAAAATCGCGAACAAGATGACTTTCAAAATATTCTGCCCAGCTACAGTCCCTTCCTCTCGATCGCGACCAAGGTCACGCGATCGCGAAGCACAAAAAAAACCAAGGCCTCAAGATTACTCTATGCGAACGCGACTGTCTCCATGCGAACGCGATGAACACATTCCCAGATCTATGCGATCGCGACCACACTGATGCGATCGCGAAGAACCAAACCATAGGGCCTCAAAATTCTTATACGCGAACGCGGGAGACCCCATGCGAACACGATGCCTTACCCGGGAACCTTCTGTGATCGCGAACAACTCAATGTGAACGCATTGAACAAAACTCCTGACTCACAAAATACTTCTATGTGATCGCGACATCACCCCCACGATCGCAATGACCAAAATCTCTACAACAAAATGACTGGAAATCTGCAACTTCCAAATGCCGAAATTGGTCCGTTTGACCATCCGAAATCACCCGAGGCCACCGGGACCTCAACCAAATGTGCCTACCCATCCTTAAAAATCACCCAAACTCATTCCAATCATTAAAACACATCAAACAATACTAAAATCATCAATCCACATTGAATTCAAGCCTAAGTTTTCAAAAAAACTTCCGAAGTACTCTTTCGATAAAAAACCCGACCAAACGACGTCCGAATGACCTGAAATTTTGCACACACATAAAAAATGACATAACGAAGCTACAACAGCTCTCGGAATTCCATTCTGGCCCTCGGATCAAAATCTCACCTATCAATCGGAATTCGCCGAAATACTAACTTCACCAAGACAAACTAATTTCTACACCGGACCTCCAAAACCAATTCCGATCACGCTCCTAAGTCACAAATCATCCCCCGAAACTAACCGAATTACAAAAACTCCGATCCGAGCTCGTATACACACAAGTCAACTCTTGGTCAAACTCTTCAAATTCAAAGCTTTCAGCTGAGACCATTCTTTCAAATTCATTCCTATTTTTCCTGAAACCAAAACCAACGATCCACATTAGTCATAATGCATAACACGGGGCAAGTCATGCCCAAAAATTGGTGATCAAAGTGCAAAAGCTCAAAACGACCGATCGGGTCGTTACATCCTCCCCCACTTAAACACATGTTCGTCCTCGAACGTTCCCAGAGTTGTTCTAGAAGCCAACCAATAGTTGAATAACCTTACAATGCATATACCCGGGGGTGATCCCACGTCACCCCATCTCATATAGGTTTGATAACACAATATAACTGAAATTTCACAATCCATCCTAGTTCATGAACTATAGAACCACATTTCCACTACCGAAATCCCCTCTCAAGACCAAAATCTCACACCTATACTCTGAATAAACTTGAACCGGCTGTAATAACCCATACGTGCAGCCTTGGTTCCATTACATGATAAACCACATAACTCTAATGCTCGTAGCAATAACTTCTATTCACAGCAGCTGCACACAATACCTATACGATAGAGAAACTCTTATCGACTAAAGTCTCATTCCAACACCTTCATATACTGCCAATGATAACTGAAACACGCAATAAACTGTAACCATCTCCCAAACCAACCATTCATGAAGCCATTTCTCCTCTAAAAATTACCATAGCAATTTTCGAGCTGAACCTTGATATTAACCGTCCCACATGTTGAAATCGAATCCATTCGTATTCATTAATGATCCCAACAATCTACTCTAATACAACATACCACTTTGGTGACATGACACATCAATATAGGGTTAAGCCACAACTAGCACAATACGCCCACCAATAAGCAGCGGTCCAAAAATACTCAATCATGGAAATGACTCAAATGCAAGAGCTGTACCTCTAGCTCACCAGTACCCCCATAACACAAGGCTGAGAACCTGTCTCACATCATAGAATATAATACACGAATCTAACCCGCAAGGTCATACCTCCACATATCCAAACACTGCTCCAAATAAAATACCTCAGGTCACTATGCTCAAAATTGACAACCACGCACAATTGATATCTGGAACCCCAAGAAAATCATCATACCCACGGTGAAGCAATTACATACACCATAAGACCCTGAAAGGACATAACCGATGCGCCATTCACCGAGCAACACCCAATTACTCTTCCCGCTCAACTTCCACTATGAACCTCCAATAGAACCGCACCATATGTGCCCATAACCAACAAATCATAACATCTCGTAACACAGAAAGGCACTCATGGGCCTCCCCGATCACTAATAAGCTCAATAACAGTCGAATCAACCTATTCCTCAACAATACAATTCGGGCCAACCAAGCCGACTCAAGCTAGAACACACCTCCACATTGACCTGCCAACGAACTTCTTATCAAGGAAACCTGAAGATGTTCCTTTCCACTACTATAACTCCTGCCGGTGCCATATGATACGATGCCCGACACCAAACTCTGCCCAGCAACATTCCCGGCCACAGGAAACACATATGAAAAGTCCCTCACCACCAAAACTGAATCAATATGAGGAGCCTCAGCACTGACACCCATCACAATAACCTAAATAAGAAAGGCAATCTTTCCCAGCCGACCGTTGGTTCTTTAAAACATAAGACACTCTGCTAGAACATAATCCGACGCACCTCGCCACTCATCCCGTGGCATTTTTGGCATAGCCCATGGAGTAATAGTCTAGAATAGCCCAACACTGAGACAACCAGTCTGAGTCCAACATCACATCCAAAATCTAACATATCTGTAAAGAGAGATCCACTCGAACCTCCAAATCTCGATAGCCGCTAAGCGGTGTCGATACACATGATCCACAATCATTCCTGAATATGAGAACTTCCGTCTCCAAATCCACACGGCACATTAATCACCATGTCATATACCAATTTTGCCGTCTGAATATATGCCACACCTCGAATACCCAATCATTCCACGATAGATACTCAAAAATTTTCCTGTGTTACCAAGCAAACCCAAATATCACCAGTCGATCTAACCAGAAAGTACCGCAACCACCAAAGTGCCATCAACTTAATCACATTACCCTTTCCCTGAACATATACCACCGTCAAATCGCTTCCAATTAGAAATATCATTCCCTTAACTATCTAAGGCTACCTGTTGCTTAAGTGTTTTATGAACTCCCTATTTAGAACTGAACTGTAACTCATCTAATAAAGAACTTCTATTTATCCCATCTAGAAGAAAATCATTGCACATCTCATGCCTCTTACATTCGTGAAAAATGCACATCACCAACCACGGTAGCAATCAACAAGAACTATCCCAATTTCATTTGCACAACTACACTGCCATGACTGAATCCTTATACCTAAACCACGCCAAGCAAGTCGTCAAAACCCAAGAGCATTGCTGCAAAATACCTATACGAACTTATTACCTCAAATACATACCAAGAATTAACCGTATCTTCACCCTGCCGATCTGGTCTACTATCAAGCTACTCCATGTATCTAAATTTCTTTTGATTCGTCTTTAGTTGATATATCCCCTTGCCGTAGTACCACAATTACTCAACCCAGGCTTACCACACAAGACCCAAGCATAAAACCACACTCTCTGAACCCATAAACCGCTGAGTACTCCCTCAAATGTTTCCAAAAATACTACATTCCAGAATATCTTACTCTGAAGAACTTCCTGCGACTCTAACTCTGTTCCCTTTACTTTCTTGATACTAATACATAGAATCCCATGATTGACACAATAATACCACAAGTCTTGACACCTTCCAATGAAACTCAGTTTCTGACCACATATGTAACTTTAGAACACTCAATTGATGTACGCAGACCCTTGAACACATTAGAACCTTTATCGCAAGTCATTCACTCTTATTCAAACTGAAATTTACCTAACCCAACGAACAGAATCACCCATGCCTTATTAGCACTCCGATACCGTAGTATGAAATCCTCATCCCAATACAACCAAGCGACTTCCTGTTCTGCACCGAGCGTTCTCTACCAATAACAACTCTAGGCATTCCGTGATTTCTCATACCCTATGAAGCATAATATAACCTTTGTCAAAATTTCCTTCACTCTAGCCATAGTAATTCACTCGCACGCCTCAAACTAGAACCAACATAGCACACAACCAGGCAATCAACTGCTCACATCTGACTCCCCCACTTGGCTCGTAGCCATAGATCAAGATACATTACTAACTCATAACACTTTTACTCTATTGATGAAACAATACCATAGTGAGATTAAACTCAAATCATTTGTAAGCTTGTGAAAACACAGATCATCTAGCACTGCCAATCTTCTACAAATCTCGCATCCATCCCCACAACAGTTAAGCCCATTCTCTTAAGAAACCCGAAACTCCGAATTCAACGAGTACTTTTCCATTACACATGAGATCTTCTAGCATACACGTAAGGATCACACCACTTCCGAACACTCCGAAGGAGATAACCCACCTGCTTCACCTTAATATAACATCTCTGTATACCTTCCACCGACATACACATTACATAGTCATTTATTTTTTCTGAGTCTGAACTCATACCGCAACATGAAATTTACTTCACTCCCAACTAAGAGACATGAAAAGATTCTTCACGCGCACATAACTCGGGGCCGCACATCTAATCACGATGGAAATTAATCACTTAATAGTTCATCCATCATCCAGCAGACATTCCTCGTCACTTTCCGTCATATAGATACATCTCGTAGTACTAACATACTCATCACGTAGCTATCCAGCAATCATCCCCACTAATAGGGACAATACCGAACATATAAGTTCAAAACACTTGCTCACATAATCAGCACCTCGGTGCTCAAACCATAGGAAAAGATCCGGCCTCAAGTCCTTCAGACTGGCCCAACATAGACCCACTGAGATTACGTCTCGCCCCTCGGTTGGGGAATCACAAGCCATCAAGGCAGATTTGATATAGAGAGCTCATGCGCGCGTACGAACACGTGGAAGGAATTTCAAGAGTTCCTTTTCAAGCTGAATCAAGAACGCACGATAAGAATTCCAAGTGCAAAGTTTTCCTAAAGGTTATGCAGCCTTTCAAGGATAAATACAGATGTCTCCATAACGATCCGCGAGATTCTACTAAACCCGCTCATGACTCGTGAGACATATGTAACCTAGGCTCTAATACCAACTTATCACGACCCAAACCCCGCTCCGGTCGTGATGGTGCCTCTTGTGAAGACAAGGCCAGCCAACCAACCCTATTTGCATTTTTCAAAAATAGATAAACACGGATAAACAATTTTAAAGATGATTTAATAACATTACTTAGCGGAAGTACAACCAAATACAGCCCAAACCGGGGTATCACAAGTCACGAGTATCTAGAAGAATCTAAATACAACTACAAAGCCAATAATATACAGAATAGGATTGCGAGTCAAAGGAAGAAATCCAGTGCCGCGAATGTTGGCGGTCACCTTGCTCAGCTACGATAGCAAAATATCCAATCAACTCAAAACCCGCTACCGGGTGAACAAATACCTACATCTGCACACGAGGTGCAGGGAATAAAGTAAGTACTCCAACTCAGTGAGTAATAACAGTAAATAATAACTGAGCAGTAAGAAATCACGTATAACAAATCATCATGCTGTATAGAAGCAGTGTAAAACTCTTTGAGAAAAATAGTGGAGCTGTGAAATCACTTAAAATCAGTAAATCAGTAAATCAGTGAAGTATCAAATGAAGTCTCTTTTACAACAAGTAAAACGGGTAATTTGGCAGTAAATAACAAGTAGAGATCTACCCCTCGGGCAATTACATAGAATAGTGCAAGCCCCTCGGGCACAATTTTTGTTCTTGGTCAGTCATTGTTACCTGACCGCACAGTATTATTCCTGGTCAGTCATTGTTACCTGACTGCATGGTGTTATTTCTGGTCAGTCATTGTTACCTGACCAAAACCCATCATACAGTACCATTATTACCACTGTCTAAAATTTATCCATTTTAGGTGGGTACCCGCGCTCACTAGGGGTGTGCAGACTCTGGGAGGGGCCCCTTACGGCCCAAGCGCAATATCAAGCCATCTCGTGGCATCAAGTCTAGGCCCTCGGCCTCATATCATATCAAGCCACCTCGTGGCATATAATCACATCACTCATGAGGCCTGAAAGCCTCCTCACATCACTCATGAAGCCTGAAAGCCTCCTCACATCACTCCTGAGGCCTGAAAGCCTCCTCACATCACTCAACATATCCTCACATATGGCCTTCGGCCTCACTCAGTCCAGAAATTATCACAAGCCCCTTGGGCATAGTAAAACAGTAGTTCTCAGCCCAAAACATCATTCAGAAATATCATTTAAGTTTCAAATCTAAGTAAAAGTGGCTGAGTTTGTAAAACAACAGTTATCAACAGGACTGAGTTCAAATACAAGTCAAAACGGTGAAGAAATAGTGATAAAAATCCCCGGAGGGTCCAAATAATTGGCACGAAGCCCAAATATGGCATTAAGCCCAAGTCATGGTAATAACAATTAGGTGTCAGTCAAATATGCGGTAAAATCACCAGTCGGGACAAACCAAGTCACAATCCCCAATAGTAAAAGACCCCACGCTCGTCATCCAGCGTGTGCCTTACCTTAATATAGCACTACTGTCACGACCCCAGTTCACCCTCTATGAACATGTCATGATGGCACCTAGTCCCTATGACTAGGTAAGCCTAACAATGCGGAAGATAAACCAATTTGCGGAAGAAAGTAATTAAACTGAACTAGTGAAATAAATTAGTGTTTAAGGTGTCGCCTGGCACATACAACAACAAGTCTCGAAGCTAACAAATATTCCCAAAACCCGAAATCTCACAAATCACAAGCTAAGGGATACATAAGAGGCTCTGACTCAAGAATGTCTATACAAAGGAGAAATAATGAAAGAACTATACTTATTACAGAAAGCTGGAAAGGGACTCCTCGGTCTGCAGACGTAGCAGATATACCTCGAAGTCTCTACCGATACGCTTCCTTCCAAGGCTGACAGAACTGAATGGGAGTACCTATACCTGCACAACAAAAGTGTGCAAAAAGAGTAGCATGAGCACACCACAGCGGTGACCGGTAAGTACCAAGACTAACCTCGATGGGGTAGTGACGAGGAACAGTCAAGGCACCTACCGGTGAAATAAACAGTATAATCACGGTAGATAAGGAAACGATATATAAATATGTAAAGTCTGCATGGATATTCAAAAATGCTATAGATAACAATAAAGGGAAGGGCAACAATAACCACGAGAATATAATAATGATGATATAAAAATGACGGCAGAATCACAATCCAAATCCTAAGATCAAGACAAGCAAGGGCCGCTAGTCAACAACTCATATCCGCCAATGATGTTCACATAAGGTCTTATTTAACTCTTACTACAATTTTACCAAGTCTCGGACGAATCATAACTCACGAAAGCCCAGCATCTGAAATCTAACACCTGGCATCCCGTGCCCCATCAATCTCACGATCATGCTGACAACTAACTGGATAACTAGGGCCACTCTCACATATATAATGGATAACGAGGGCGTATCTCCACCCTTAGCAAAATCGGAAGGTGTTCACCTCTAATGGGGAGAGTCCAACTACGTGTATGCTTGTGCAAGTGTGTTTAACAAGAACTCCACCAACTAGTAAGTAAAAGAGATGGAACGGCAAGCACCCAAAATGTTTGCACACGGATAGAATTAACAAAAACATCAGATCAAAACAAAATGAGTATAACAGGGGATCTCCCAGGATATCGTCCTGTAGTCCCAAACATAAATATGTGTGCTAGGGATCTCTTGGTATCCCGAGGATCTCTTGGTATTCTCAATATATGTACTAGGGATCTCTTGGTATCCCGAGGATCTCTTGATATCCCGAGGATCTCTTGGTATCCCAAGGATCTCTTGGTATCCTCAATATAAGTGCTGGGGATCTCTTGGTATCCCGTGGATCTCTTGGTATCCTCAATATAAGTGCGTAATAGCTATACCGGTAACCACAACAGTTGGACAAGTAATATATTTGCACGAAGTCAAAGATGAACTTACAATCAAGGAGTATCCAAACAATAAGGAAGTGAATCAAATAATTTCAATTAAGGAAATGTCAACTAATCATAAGATATCTAACTTCTTTCCAATTAAGACCAATTAATTACATGAGATATAACGTTTATGATTTTCCAAATAAAGGCGAGTAATTAGGACGGATAATATGACTATAGAAGGGTAATTGTCTTCAGTTAAACATGTAAAAGTCAATTAGGCAACAAGAATAATTCAAGAAGAGCAAATAAACTCCAAGTAAGACATGTAGAGGTGAAACTAATAACAGGGAACTCAATCGTATCAATAACATCTTCATACTCGGTGATTACAAGGGTCTAAGAGCTTAAAAGGGACAATTTACCACAAACAAATCCAAGCACGCACTCATCACCTCGCGTGCACGAAATACAGTCAACAGAGAAGACTCAAATCCTAAGCGGAAGTCCCCCACACAAGGTTAGGCAAGATACTTACCTCAAATCGGCTAAAATCAACTAGCAACCACATTCTTGCCACGAGTTCTCGACTCCAAATGGCCCAAATCTATTCAATTAAATCACACATTGTAATTAACATCTCAAGCAACTGATTCTATCATTTAACTCAAAGCTAAAGCGCGAAATTAGGTAAAATGACCAAAATGCCCCTCAGGCCAACGGCTCGAAATCAAAAAAATTTCACATTTTCAGAAATCTCGTACTCTCACGAGTCTAACCATATAAGAATCTCCCAAATCGGAGGTCAAATGCCCACTCAAAACACAATAATTAAGTCTAAGAAGTTTCATCCAATTTTCCCCAATTTTGACCTTGAATTCGAATTCTAATGGTGG
>MU753925.1:36302-46884 GCA_026770625.1 Nicotiana glauca
CCCATGCCGAAACCTATCAATTCAACTCGGAATGAAGCCAAATTTTGCAGACAAGTCCAAAATGACATAACGGAGCTGTTCCAACTCTCGGAATCGCATTCCGACCCCGATATCCCAAAAGTCAACTGTGGGTCAAACTTCTTCATTTTCCAACTTCAACTTTCGCCGAAATGTCTCAATTTGCTCTACGGACCTCCGAATGAATCCGGATGCGCGCCTAAGTCCAAAATCACCATTCAAAGCTGTTGAGTTTATCCACGACCCATTCCGGGGTCGTTTACCCAAAAGTCCAATTCCGGTCAACTTTTCACCGTTCTAACTTCCAAAACCAGGTTTCTTCTCTAAATTTGACTCTAAACCATCCGAAATCCGAATTCTACCATGCACGCAAGTCGATACTCATATTCCGAAGCTGTTCCAGACCTTATGCCGCTAAACGAAGCTTAATTTCTCAAAACGATCGATCGGGTCGTTACATCCTCCCCTCTTAAAACTAACGTTCGTCCTCGAACGTGCTAAAATTCGCCTCGAAGTCCTCAAGTCACTGAGTGCGCACTTCCAACATATACCCGCGGGTGATCCCACGTCACCCAAAATCACATAAGCACGACGATGCCATCTCAACTGAAATTTAACCTTTCTAGCAATACCATTAAGCCTTCAAGCCAGAATCCTCGCCTTCCATCCGTTTCCCAAAAGACCCGATTCTAAGTCCATATCTGGTATCAGTCTCAACCAGCTATTTCAATACAAGCCAACACACACGGGTACAGCCACACAATATGACACACCACACATAGGCCCACAATAACATTTTTGATAGCAATACTTGCCTGAGATCAAATTCGTACCAGCCATAAGCCTCATCTTCACAGGAACTCTTTTTAAAACCCCAAAACGGAGCTTAATTTCTCAAAATGACCGGTCGTGTCGTTACAACTACGATGTGCAGTTCGGGGTTTCAAACCCTAAAAATATCATTTACAATCATAACTCACCTCGAACCGGCAAAATCCCGAGCTCGCGAAGCCTTTGCCCCTTAAATCTGCCTCCACGCGCATCGAATCTATCCAAAACCAGAACGAATACATCACAATATGCTAAGGGGACAAAGCCCAAGCGAAAACAATCAATAGCATGCACAAATCCCGAAATTACCAAAACCTGAGCTTCGGGACTACTTCTCGAAAGTTAGAAACTTTTACATAATCAGATTCCTCATCTCGTCTCGAGTTCATACATATCAAGAATACCAAAATCGGAGTTCAAATGACCCCTCAAATCCTCAATATAAAATCTCAAAATCCCAAGCCCTAGTTCTTTTAATTTAGCTAAATTTCCATGAATTTCTAGGCCAATTTCACAATAAAAACGAGTATTGAGACCAAGATTCTTGCCTCAAGTCGATTCCTCTTGAATCCCTCTTTCATTTACTCCAAGAATCTCCAAAAACGGGCAGCCATGGGTGAAAATAGACCCAAAATCACGAACAAGATGACTTTAAAAATATTCTGCCCAGCTATAGTCCCTTCATCTCGATCGCGACCAAGGTCACGAGATCACGAAGCACAAAAAATTCCAAGGTTTCAAGATTACTCTATGCGAACGCGACTGTCTCCATGCGAATGTGATGACCACATTCCCAAATCTATGCGATCGCGACCACACTGATGCGATCGCGAAGAACCAAACCATAGGGCCTCAAAATTCTTATACGCGAACGCGGGAGACCCCATGCGAACACGATGCCTTACCCGGGAACCTTCTGTGATCGCGAATAACTCAATGTGAATGCATTGAACAAAGCTCCTGACTCACAAACTACTTCTATGTGATCATGACATCAACCCCACGATCGCAATGACCAAAATCTCTACAACAAAATGACTGGAAATCTGTAACTTCCAAATGCCGAAATTGGTCCGTTTGACCATCCGAAATCACCCTGAGGCCCCTGGGACCTCAACCAAATGTTCCAACCCATCCTAAAACAACACTCAAACTCGTTCCAATCATTAAAACACATCAAACAACACTAAAATCATCATTCCACATCGAATTCAAGCCTAAGTTTTCAAAAAAATTCCGAAATACTCTTTCGATCAAAAACCCGACAAACGACGTCCGAATACCTGAAATTTTGCACACACATCAAAAATGACATAACGAAGCTACAGCAGCTCTCGGAATTCCATTCCGGCCCTCGGATCAAAATCTCACTTATCAATCGGAATTCGCCGAAATACTAACTTCGCCAAGACAAACTAATTTCTACACCGGACCTCCAAAACCAATTCCGATCATGCTCCTAAGTCACAAATCATCCCCCGAAGCTAACTGAATTACAAAAACTCCGATTCGAGCTCGTATACACACAAGTCAACTCTTGCTCAAACTCTTCAAATTCAAAGCTTTCAGCTGAGACCATTCTTTCAAATTCATTCCTATTTTTCCTGAAGCCAAAACCAACGATCCACATTAGTCATAATGTATAACACGGGGCAAGTCATGCTCAAAAACTGGCGATAAAAGTGCAAAACTCAAAACGACCGGTCGGGTCGCTACATCCTCCCCCACTTAAACACACATTCGTCCTCGAACGTTCCCAGAGTTGTTCTAGAAGCCACCGATAGTTGAATAACCTTAAAAAGCATATACCCGGGGGTGATCCCACATCACCCCATCTCATATAGCTTTGATAACACAATATAACTGAAATTTCACAATCCATCCTAGTTCATGAACTATAGAACCAAATTTCCACTACCGAAATCCCCCCTTAAGACCAAAATCTCACACCTATACTCTGAATAAACTCGAACCGGCTGTAATAACCCATACCTGCAACCTTGGTGCCATTACATGATGAACCACATAACTCTAATGCTCGTAGCAATAACTTCTATTCACATCAGCTGCACACAATACCTAAATACTGATAGAGAAACTCTTATCGACTAAAGTCTCATTCCAACACCTTCATATACTACCAACGATAACTGAAACACGCAATAAACTGTAACCATCTCCCAGACCAACCATTCATAAAGCCATTTTTCCTCTGACAATTACCATAGCAATTTTCGAGCCGAACCTTGATATTAACCATCCCACATGTTGAAATCGAATCCATTCGTATTCATTAATGATCCCAAAAATCTACTCTAATCCAACATACCACTCTGGTGACATGACACATCAATAGAGGCTTAAGCCACAACTAGCACAGTACGCCCACCAATAAACAATGGTCCAAAAATACTCAATCATGGAAATGACTCAAATGAAAGAGTTGTACCTCTAGCTCACCAGTACCCCCATAACACAAGGCTGAGAACCCATCTCACATCATAGAATATAATACATGAATCTAACCCGCAAGGTCATACCTCCACATATCCAAACACTGCTCCAAATGAAACACCTCAAGTCACTATGCTCGAAATTGAAAACCTTGCATAATTGATATCTGGAACCCCAAGGAAATCATCATACCCACGGTGAAGCACTTAACATACACCACACGACCCTAAAAGGACATACCCGATGCGCTATTCACCGAGCAACACCCAATTACTTTTCCCGCTCAACTTCCACTATGAATCTCCAATAGAATCGCACCATGTGTGCCCATAACCAAAAAATCATAACATCTCGTAACACAGAAAGGCACTCATGGGCCTCCCCCATCACTAATAAGCTCAATAACGGTCGAATCAACCTATTCTTCAATAATACAATTCGGGCCAACCAAGCTGACTCAAGCTAGAACACACCTCCACATTGACCTGCCAACGAACTTCTTACCAAGGAAACCTAAAGTTGTTCCTTTCCACTACTATAATTCCTGCCGGTGCCATACGATACAATGCCTGGCACCAAATCAATACTGAAATCAACAACTCTTCCCGGTGATATGCCCGGCCACAGGAAACACATTCAAAAAGTCCCTCACCACCAAAACTGAATCAATATGAGGAGCCTCAGCACTAACACCATCACAAGAACCCAAATAAGAAAGGAAATCCTTCCCAGCCGACCATTGGTTCTTTAAAACATAAGACACTCTGCTAGAACATAATCCGACGTACCTCGCCACTCATCCCATGGAATTTTTGGCATAGCCCATGGCGTAATAGTCTAGAATAGCCCAACACTGAGACAACCGGTCTGAATCTGTGAGACCCCGTAAAAGTTTTGGACTCGGAGCCTAGTAACTTATGGTTTCGACTCCGAATATGTGTTAAGAATGCGTAGAATTCTTCAAGCTTTGGGATAGAACCCTAACAACTTCATGAACCGTTCTCTGTATCGACTCCGGTTGGTGATTCTATCATTGCTGCACGAGTTTATAGGAATTATGCCATCACGGTGTGTGGTCGTATTACCACGACCGATCTTGTCAAGCTTGGAATGGTAGATTTTGATGTTATTATAGGAATGGACTGGCTTTATGCATGCTTTGCCACACTTGACTGCCGAACGAGAGTCATGAGGCTCGAGTTCCCTAATGAGCCAGTTACTGAGTGGAAGGGAAATGGTGTGGTGCCGAAGGGTAGGTTTATTTCCTACCTTAAGGCTTCAAAGATGATTAGGAAGGGGTGTATCTATCATTTGGTTCGGGTGGTGGACACCACTTCAGAAGTGTCTACCCCCGAGTCCATGCCGGTCGTAAAGGAGTTTCTTGAAGTATTTTTGGACGAGCTTCCAGGGATTCCGCCAGATAGGGAGATTGATTTTGGGATTGATGTGTTACCTGATATGCAGCCAATATCTATTCCACCATACATAATGGCTCCAGTAGAGTTAAGGGAGTTAAAGGAGTAGTTAAAAGACTGGTTAGAAAAGGGGTTCATACGGCCAAGTGTGTCGCCGTGGGGTGCTCCGGTTCTTTTTGTCAGGAAGAAAGATGGGTCGCTCCGGATATGTATTGATTACCGGTAGCTCGACAAAGTCACAATCAAAAATAAGTATCCTTTGCCTCGGATAGATGACTTGTTCGACCAATTGAAAGGTGCAAGACTCTTCTCCAAAATTGATCTATGGTCAGGATATCACCAATTGAAGATTAGGGAGCAGGATATTCCCAAGACTGCTTTCAGAACCCGCTATGGTCACTTCTAATTCTTGGTCATGTCTTTTGGGCTAACCAACACCCCGGCAGCTTTTATGGATCTTGTGAATCGAGTCTTCAAGCCATTTTTAGACTCCTTCGTGATTGTTTTCATTGACGACATCCTTGTTTATTCGCGGAGTCGGGAGGATCATGCCTATCACCTCAGGGTAGTTTTGCAGACTCTTCATCAGCACCACTTGTATGCCAAATTTTCAAAATGTGAGTTTTGGTTAGAGTCCGTTGCCCTTTTGGGCCACGTCATCTCAAGTAAAGGGATTCAGGTAGGCCCCCAGAAAATTGCAGCAGTGAAAGATTGGCCTAGACCTACGACCCTGATAGAGATTCGTAGCTTCTTGGGTTTGGCAGGGTACTATCGGAGGTTTGTGGAGGGATTCTCCACCCTCGCCTCCCCATTGACTAAATTGACGCAGAAAGCGGTTAAGTTCCAATGATCCGACGCTTGCGAGAAAATTTTTCAAGAATTGAAGGCAAGGTTGCCCTCGGCACCGGTATTGTCCTTACCAGAAGGCACAGAACAATTTGTGGTTTATTATGATGCCTCCAGGGCTGGTTTGGGGTGTGTATTGATGCAGCGTGGGAAGGTTATAGCATATGCTTCAAGGCAACTCAAGAATCACGAGAAAAACTACCCGACACTTGATTTGGAGCTTGCAGCAGTTGTTTTTGCCTTGAAAATATGGCGGCATTACCTTTATGGGGTCCACGTGGATGTATTTTCAGACCACAAGAGCCTCCAGTATTTGTTCAGGCAGAAAGAGTTGAATTTAAGGCAGCGGCGGTGGTTAGAATTGCTCAAGGATTATGACATGAACATTTTGTACCATCCAGGGAAGGCAAACATGGTGGCCGACGCCCTCAGTCGGAAATCCATGGGTAGTTTGGCTCATTTGAGGGTGGATCAGAGACCCTTGGATCGGGAGGTTTATCAATTGGCCAGTTTAGGTGTTCGCATTTTGGCATCAGACGAGGGAAATATTATGGTGCATAATGGAGCGAAATCGTCACTTGGGGTAGAAATGAAGGAAAAGCAGTTTATTGATCTAGCATTGGCTCAGATGAAGGAGGCGGTTCTGAATAACAAGACTTCGACATTCTCACTCAGCAGCGAAGATGGTGTTTTGCGGTGTCAAGATAGGTTACGTGTTCCGAATGTGGATAAGCTTCGGGAGAGGGTAATGGTAGAGGCTCATAATTCTAGGTATTCCGTGCATCCGAGTTCTACGAAAATGTATCATGATCTCAAGGAGGTTTATTGGTGGAAAGGTATGAAGAGGGGTGTGGCGGACTTCGTATCTAAGTGTTCGAATTGTCAGCAAGTGAAGGCTGAGCATCAGTGGCCCGGTGGGCTAACTCAGCTTATGGAAATACCGATGTGGAAATGGGAGGTGATTAACATGGATTTCGTGGTGGGGTTACCTCGCACTCAGCACAAATTTGACTCAATTTGGGTAATAGTGGATCGACTCACCAAATCAGCTCACTTCTTGCCAGTCAAGTCCACCAACACTGCAGAGCAATATGCCAAGTTGTATATCAAGGAGATAGTAAGGCTCCATGGCACGCCACTTTCTATTATCTCGGATCGAGGGCCCCAGTTCTCGGCAAACTTTTGGAAGAAATTTCAATAAGGTTTGGGTACTCAGGTGAATCTCAGCACAACTTTCCATCCGCAAACTGACGGTCAGGCCGAGCGGACTATTCAGACGCTTGAAGATATGTTGCGAGCATGTGCCTTGTATTTCAAGGGAAATTGGGATGAGCACTTGACACTTATAGAATTTGCTTACAATAACAACTTTCATGCTAGCATCCAAATGGCTCCATTTGAGGCATTATACGGATGAAGGTGTAGGTCTCCGATTGGGTGGTTCGAAGTGGGTGAAGCAGAACTGATAGGGCCAGACCTTGTGCACCAGGATATGGAGAAAGTTAAAGTCATTCAGGGAAGGATGAAGACTGCTCAGAGTCGCCAGAAGTCTTATGCGGACGTTCGCTGGAGGGAGTTGGAATTTCAAGTTGGTGATTGGGTGTTCCTGAGGGTATCCCCTATGAAGGGAATCATGCGCTTTGGGAAGAAAGGTAAGTTGAGTCCTCGATATGTCGGGTCGTATAGAATTGTTCAAAGGATAGGGCAGGTGGCCTATAGGTTGGAATTGCCTCCCGAGATGTCATTAGTGCACCCGGTGTTCCACGTGTCCATGTTGAAGAAAGTGGTTGGGGATCCATCCACCATTGTGTCAGTCGAGACTATCGAGGTTAATGAAGAGTTGACGTATGAAGAGGTTCCGGTTGCCATTCTTGATAGAAAAGTCCATAAGTTGAGAAATAAGGAAGTCGCCTCAGTCAAGGTGTTGTGGCGAAGTCAACGAGTTGAGGAAGCCACATGGGAAGCGGAGAAGGAAATGAAAGAGAAATATCCCCATCTGTTTGATCTAGCCTAGAAGAAATTAGGTGACCTTTCTATCTCAAAAACCACTTTCATTATGTCCGGATTGGTTCCTTCCTAAATGCTAGTGAAGTTCCCTCTAGTTGTGCAAGACTTATAGGGTTGTGGTTGTCTTAAGTCCTGTGAAACATCTCTTTGGTAAATGAAAATTTGACAATGACTCTTGTGTTAAGTAATCAACTAATAGTATGTGTAGATTGGTAATGAGTTACTTGTATGCATATAACATGTGAAAGTGATGAAATTATGTGAAACCTATTTGAATAATTGTTTCATGAGCAAAATGTATCAAGTAATCAAATGTGTGCAATTGTTAAGGTAGGAAATTGTATAACAACTGTAGGAATGGTTGTAATCTTGTTATGATGTTGGAAATTGTGTTTCGGGGGCCCTCTGTCAGGTAGAAATGTCCAAATTACAAAGGAAACTCTAGCGAATTTTTTTTTTCTTCTAATATAAGGGGGATAGTTAAAAGGTACAAGAACTTGCGTAACTTGTTTTCAAAAACCAACAAGCCTTAGAATGCTGAAGGGTTTGGGATAAGTCCTCATTCGGGGACGAATGATTTTTAAGTGGGGGAGGATGTGAGACCCCGTAAAATTTTTGGACTCGGAGCCTAGTAACTTATGGTGTCGACTCCGAATATGTGTTAGGAATGCGTAGAAGCGGTTCGGACCCTTGGTAGCGATCTAAGCTTTTAAAAAAAAATCAAAAGAATCAAGTTTCCAGAAATTGTCATTTATACGGTCCAGAATGCGGTCGCAGATCAGCTATGCGGACCGCATTCCTACCGCAGAGTGAAACAGTAGATTGGTCAAAATTGATGTTGAAAATACGGTACATAATGCGACCGCATTCCTGTCGTAGAACGGAACAGACCTTCAGAGTTTTGAGGGCATTTCTGCGGTCCACTCTGCGGACCGCATTCCAGTTCTGCGATCGCAGAATGCGACCGCAGATCTTGCCGGGCTTCTATTTTTCCAAATTTTAAAACCCGACCCTTTTTATAAAACACCCCAACCCCCCTCATTTTAACACATGACTGATCAAATTAAGAGAGAGGAAGAGGGGGTCTTGTGAGAGAAACTCATCTTCTCCAAAATCTTGTTCTTCAAAGCTATCCGGGCCGGGGAAATTCAAGCTTATCTTCATACCCCTTTCCCTACAGGTAAAATCCCTAACTTTTCCCATTGAAATTCTATTTTAAATTAAGGGGGGAGAGTCTCATGCGTAGGTTTTTGAAAATAATGGTCGAACTCATTCATGCATGCCTTTTTATAACCTAAAACCTAGTGAGAGTAATGGGGTGGGAGCAAAGACTTATGCAAAGAAAGGGTTAGTGGCTTAAATATGTTCGGGTAGTGATTGTGAACCTTGAATTCTAAGCTATGTGTATTAATTTGTGCACTATATTGACGTTGCTAGATTTCGGTGAATTTGAAGTAGAATTAAAAAGGAATTCGGCTCCAGGTATGTATGGCTAACTTTGAACTTGGTAAAATCACCTTGTTTGGGTATTCGAGTGCTTGGTATGTGATATTTACGTGAGTTGGTGTGAAATTCTTGTGGTTGGTATGGTTGAGTGATTGTGGTTTTTGCCTTTACTATATTGATGCAAGTAATTGAAAATAAACCAGGTTTGTGATTGTGAATGTGCTATGTGGTAAGAACTGTGACACAAGTGATGGAAGGAAATGGGAATTGATGTATTTCGGAATAACTGTGGTAGCAATACATGTAGCTTAACGTGGAAGATTACCGTTATGACCTATCTATGCATATGAGCTGTGAAATACATGGAAATGGTGTTGATGGCCTTGGAAGTTCATGTAAATTATTGTTGTCACTTCTTGAGAATTATTGTTGTTATTTCTTGAGAATTGTTGTTGTTATTTTTGTGACTTGTTGGTTGTGGTGTTGCTTGTGAATTGTGATTTGCTCGGTGGGATCGGGTTGCGCGCCGCAACACGAAGTAATAAGGTGTGGGTTGTGGTGATAAGGGTGGCCGAGCTAATAAGGTTGGAAAGTGATCGAAATCGCCATTGAAATGAAATTTTGAACCAATTGTGAAACTATTAATGAGGAAATGTGGAAGGGGAAACAGGAGAGATTGTAAATTTGTTTGGTTTGATTGTTCTCTCGTTGTGGATTTGATTGTTAATTCTATTACAATTACATACTTGTTTATGGATGAGAGGTTGTATACCTGTTTGGCTTAATTATTCTCTTCTTGTGGATTTGATTGTCGTTCTATTATTACTGCTTACTTGTTTATGGTTCGAGTTTACTTGGAGCAAATTTCGTTCATTCATACCAGTACAATTCAAATGTACTGACGTCCTTTTTGTCGGGGATGCTACATTCGTGTTATGATTGTAGGTGGATCTGTAGCAGGTACTCCAGCCCACCGTTCGTAGCTCTCCCTCCGCCTTCCATCAGCTTTTTGGTGAGCCCCATTCCCCTCGGGGCCCTACGTGGCTTAGGCCGCTTATTTCCGTAGTTTTATTTTGCTGTTGTGTAAGGTATAACCGGAGCCTTGTTACCGGCAATTACCTACTCGAAAACCCGGATTCCGTGGTGCCAAGTTAGGAACATGTGTTAGAAATTAGTAAAGCTCGCCGCGGCGCGGACCTTTTTGGATTGAATAATGTATTAAAAAGTCAAGAATAAGTTTCCAGAAAAATGCAAGAAATGCGGTCCAGAATGCGGTCGCATAATAGAAATGCGGACCGCATATCCGCCGCAGAGTGAGGCAGAATGTTGCTTAAAATTGAAGTCAGTTATGCGGTCGAAATGCGGTCGCATAATCAAAATGCGGATCGCAGCATAGTCATCGCATATTTTCCTTTGAATTTTGCGAGGGTCAGTTTTGCGGTGCACTTTGCGACCGCAGAACATGAATGTGGACCGCATTCTTACCGCAAACTGAGTCAGAATGTTTAATTTTTGGGGAGCATTTTGCGGTCCATTATGCGGACCGCATGTTCACTCTGCGATCG